>VXBP01010633.1:0-14396 GCA_013400115.1 Rhinopomastus cyanomelas | reverse complement strand
ACGGTGAGAGTAACAGAGCACTGGAACAGGCTGCCCAGGGAGGTTGTGGAGTCTCCCTCACTGGAGATATTCAAGACTTGACTGGACAGGTTCCTGTGTGACTTGGTATAGGTGATCCTGCTGTTGCAGGCGGATTGGGCTAGATGATCTTTCGAGGTCCCTTCCAATCCGTAACGATTCTGTGATTGACTGCTCTGTTCCTCTCAGAAGGGAGTCTCCTACCAAATTGCTTTACTTTTTACCTAACAGCATCAGTCCTGATACATGGTGATGATTTACTTTCCCTCAGCAAGCCCACGGGTTTTTTCATTTCCAGTACAACTTGGTCTGAAGTCTTTGTCCTGTGCTAACTGTACTTAGAAAATTACACAGAACAGTGATGGAGTAGAATACTAACCTTATCTTGAACATCAATACGGGATCCACGCTTTAAAAGCAACTGAAGTATCTGAATGTTTCCACAGCCAGCAGCAATCAGTAATGGAGGTGTTCCATGCTAACAAGGCAATACAAGCAAGAATGGGGTATTTAATTTTTGAAGGATTAATTGAAGACAGGTTTTCATGGGTATCTCTGGATTTCTAGCTTCAAATTCAGTCTCTAGGGAATACTGTATGGAAAATAATTTGGCTCTGTGTCCAAAGAAATGGAATCCAGCAGTCTTCCATATTTTTGGGGTAAATTCACATTTACTAAATGATACACCACACTTTAAAAGACATGCTTTTCACATTAGGAATATTAACATTAAGCTCTCAGTAGCATGGTTTGGCAAGGATGTTTCCATTTGCAACTTCTTTTTATCTCTATTCAACAGGGTGATAGCTAGTCCCCCACACACCTTAATGCAGACCCACACTACCTTGTTGGGTTGATTGACATCATAATTTGTCAGCGATCCCAGAAGGTGGTGTAATCCAGGAACATTGTCATCATTGATGGCATGAATAATAGCTTTGATCACAAAAGAATCTTCTTCATCCTTGTAATTAAATGAAAAAGAAGAAAAATTGTTAGCTTCAAGCAAAATATCCCTCTCAGCAACTGCCAAGACATCTACAAAAATTTAAAAGTAAAATTTTGGAAGTCTTTTAGAATGCTTCAGCTGCAAATGGTACTCCTTTGTAAAGCATACAGCTAACACATACGCACGTTATTTGAAAACCCACATCAAAACCCCACACATTTTCCGTAGTACAGTGTGCTCTCCATACACGAAAAGATTACCATTAAGAACCTAACAGGTTCCTTTACTTAGCTGTATTTTATTTTTCCTTTTAGGACTTCAAAAAAATGCAATGCTTGCATGAAATGGAACTACTTTTGCCTATGTATGTACGTCGATGACATTACAAAAACAACAGGTATACACTCTTGTGACTCCAAGTGGAGTCACAAATTTAATACTTTACAGGATATGACACAGGAAGGGTATTTTGGACCAAACTTTCATTTATTCATTTGGACCAGTTTAAAACAGAGCATAAACAGTGAGCCTATTTTTCTCCCATGCACTACAACGTCAAAGAACTGAAATTCTTGCAATCCAGTGTTTGGATTACGTGTACCTCCTCTTTCCTGAGGTTTCTTGAGGTTATTTTTGGAATACTAACATTAGGCTACAGTCCTTACTGCAGTAACACAGGTGTGAAATGCTGGTACCGTGTTAAAAAGCATAGTGATAGCTGAGCGGTGTTAGGCACAGAGAGGAGGGCAGACCAAGAGAACAAAGCACCAAAGCAAAAAGACAAGAGAAGAAGAAGAAACAAAAGTGCAGTGTTTCAAAGAAGTGACAGAGGAAAGATAGTATGGATGAAAAGGGCTTTGCAGAATTTGTAAATGCACAGAAAAGATGTAGTTACACAAATGTAAACATACTAACATACACACTTCACTGACTGCAGCAAATTTTTGAAGCGTGTATTGAAACTTGGAGAGTAAGCTAAATAAGAATGCTTTTGGTTTACAAGCACTTTTAATTACAAAGGAAATTGCAGTTGCTCTTCACTACTTATATAGTAGACTTATATAACACCTCAAACTGAATACTGGCCAACTTTAAAATTTTCTCTTTAAATAACTCTCGGTTGTGATAGTGCTGTCTAGCATTCATTGGATCTTAGTAAGGTCTCAATGAGCAAATATTCTGCTAACAAAATGTAGTATTATTTTCTCATGGCACTTTGCACAGTGCTATGAAAAATTCAGATGAAACTTCTTCAGTTGCACTTTTACACTACAAAATTTTCTCCTGAAATGTCAAAATCAAGACAAATGAAATGTTGGCACCAGCTTGGCAGCCCCCCTGTAGAATTATTTCAGAAAATGTTAAGTTTCAAGTTTGTCATGCTAAGTACGTTAAGTGCACACTTACCAGAGTATCATCACTTCTGGCAACGCTTATGTTACTTCTGGACAAGAAAGATCTTGATAACCTTTGGCACAAGGATATTAAGCGCACTGATTGCTTTTAAAAATAATACAAAAAAAAAAAAGAATACTCATGACAAAATGCTTTTTCAGATATTTTAAAGAAATATTGTTGTATTCGCAAAACTGGATGTTTGACTTCAACATGTCTAATATTTTTATATTATACTTGAACCTTCAATTTCTTTCGACATTTATAATCCAAAGTTATTCACTTGCACTAACCAAAGCGACATAGTATTTTTCGATTGCTACTATTTTCACTAAGACATTAAAATTCAAAGCAAAACAAATTTGTATTGCATTCTCTTATTTGCACAGAACACACTTTTAATGCACTTGTTTTAAAGTATGTACACAAAGAAAACCTAAGCTGAGTGTAGCTGACAGCATTCCTTTAAATGTCACATTACAAAACAGTTCCCGATACTTTTAGACCTACTATTGCATTCTAGGGCAGCAAATCAGTACTTCAGTATATAAGTACCATAGCTGCGGCTGTGCTGCCTCCTGCTTCTTGTACACCTGCACAGTAGCAAGACATGGAAAGGCGGAATATTTCTTAGCAACAAGCGAAACTATCAATACATTATAAACATTCTTCTCACATCAAATCCCATGCTGAATTCAAAACACAGCACTGCTCCAGCTGTGATTTGGATTCACAACAGCACAACAAAAAGAGACTATTTTTTACTTGCTACTCTACTGAGTTTTGGCAGAACCCCTGAAATAATGAATTATGTGAGGCCTGATTAAGGGAATTTTGATGTACTTGGATAAAAGTATATACCTAGACTTAGAAGTGTCTTTTTGCTGAAAACAGATAATGACAGTGTACAGCTACATGCATGAAACAAACAGTAGACATACAAGCATTTGTACATCATTAACAACATGTCTTCTGCCATACCACCATACTCAAGCACCTAATTCACACCAAACAACAGAGAAACATTGTTTTTTCTCTTTTCCACTTGCAAGGATGCTGATACTTCCCTGTAGCAGGTAATGAATTTGTATGAGACCAACATTTTACAGATTTATTGAATGGCTTACTTTCCATTTTTTTCTTGCTGCAAACTTCTTTAATTTCTCCATATTGACTGCAGATGCTCTTCTGCTAAGAGCTTGACGGGTGTCTTTAGGCTATGTGCAAAAAAGAAAATGCTGCTGTAAAACACCCCGTGATTACTACGAGAACTTTTATTAAGTGCCTCCTGTATGAAAGAGCCTTTTCTTCAGTGATTACTTCAATTTACAATAATATTATTAATAAGCACATTAATTTTAACATTCACAGTAGAGCACACAAATGAAGTTTAAGAAAATTTCCTTAAGGAAATCCAGATCTAAAAATATTTCCTGCAATATTAAAATTTGTTTTTTCCATTTTAAACTTAAAAGGCCAACACTCAAAAAACATTGAGCTTTATGCTTCATTTCCCTCTGTGACAGAGACATTGGGTATCATGTCCTAAATCTTGTCTTCTGGTAAGATGCCCCGGTTGATTTTAAATGCAGTTAAATTGTTTTCCTAGTCTCAGTGTAATCAGCTGGATGCAGTTGGAACCCATCTCATTCTACCTACTTGTCCAGCAAGCCCTAAGGCTGCACCCCTGAAACTTCTTATATGGTAACACTAAACCCTAGGTATTGGTGGAGTATACCATATTTTGCATTTTGTAACCCCATACTTGGAGTCATTTTTGAAAAACTCAGGTAGTGATGGGAAAGCGGAAAAGCAGATATTACCAGATGCAAGAGAGGAGAACACCCAAAAAGTCTGACAATTTTTCACACCTTTATATCCATTTTTCAGGAATAAAGACCCCGGTCCCCAAGAGACACTTGGTCAATGCTTGCTTCAGCTGTTGAAGTAATGTCAACACGTTCAGCGTATTTCAGCTGTTTAAGATTATCTGCCACGGTTTAGTCCACAAAATTATATTGTGCCCAACCATGCAGAAGGAAATCTCTGTCCTCCCACCCTCCGGGACGAGAAAAGAGGTGAAGTGAACACACTTCCAGAAACTGGAACTAGAAATATTAAACTTTATTAAAGACTTTATTAAGTAAAAAAGAAGAACAAAAAAAAAAAAAAAAAGGGGAAAGGGAAAGGGGAAAAGGGAAAAAGTATTCTTCCTCAATCACGCAAGTCCACCCCTCCACCCACCCAGACCTGCTAACCCCTAATTCCAAACAAATACTAAAAGCCACAGACAAGAGGGGAGTAAAAAGAAAGGACTAGGAATATCCTAGGTAGTGCTTAAATGCTCAGTTTAAGCATTTTCCTATGATTGGTCCAAGATTACAGTATGGGATAAAGACAAGAGAAAGAAGGAAGAGAAAGGGGAAAAGGGGAAGGGGGCAGGGAGCTGTGTGTGAAGAAGAAGAGGGATAGACAGCGGCAGAGGGATAGAGAAGCCACAGTGTGCTATTGGCCAAAACAAAACTGAAACCAAGCCCTAAAGGCACACAAACAGGGAGCAAGTGCCAAGAAGAGGGGAAGAGGAAAACCTTACCCCAAATAAGGACCCCAAAATTTGTGTGGCCTACTCTACCTGCTCAACCTGTCCCCTGCAGCAGCCACCTGTCCACTTCACTTTTGCACACCCGACCTCTGCCCCCCCACTGTGTGCATGCTGCTCAAAAACCCCCCCCCATTCCTGAAGCCCAAGATCTCAGAAATAAATGGGACTAAAGAGGATTAGTACTCACAACCTGAATGAAATATTAAATTCAGAAAATTAAGTTAAAGGTATTACTACACTCACTGGGAAGAACAACAGGACTCATTTTCACCCTTTCAACCTAGTAGCACTAGAACAGCTCAAACCAAACCAAATCCTGTGTAACACTGAAAGAAGCAGACCACCAGGAGGTGGTGCATCAACTACTTTCTCAGGGCAGAGAAACAGGTCTTTTTTGTCCAATCTAAGTAAGACATTAGAAGACTAGAAATGTAAGAGGAAAATGAACTGGATTCAGAGAATATATCTAAGTGCAATGCTTACTGAAGATACATTCAGAGATCCTGAGGGAACTTGTGAAAAAAGTTGCTAAGCCACTATCCATTGTATTTGAGAGATCATGGCAGTTCAATGAAGTTCCCACCGACTGGGAAAGGGGAAATATAATTTGCGTTTTTAAAAAGGGAAAAATGGTAACGAGGCAAACTACAGGCCAACTAGTCTCACTTCTGTACCTGGCAAATCATGGAGCAGATCCTCCTGGAAATGATGCTGAAGCACATGGAAAACAAGGAGCTGACTGGTGATAGCCAACATGACTTCACTAAGGGTAGATGATGCCTGACAAACCTGGTGGCCCTCTTTAACGGGGTTACAGAATTGATGGATAAGAATAGAGCAACCAA
Organism: Rhinopomastus cyanomelas; assembly: GCA_013400115.1. Taxonomy (NCBI): domain Eukaryota; kingdom Metazoa; phylum Chordata; class Aves; order Bucerotiformes; family Rhinopomastidae; genus Rhinopomastus; species Rhinopomastus cyanomelas. Next base: position 8,587 of record VXBP01010633.1, on the reverse strand, counting down.
CATAATCTACATGGACTTGTGCAAGGCATTTGACACAGGGATGATCAGAGGGCTGGAGCTCCTCTCTTGTGAAGACAGGCTGAGGGATTTGGGGCTGTACAGCCTGGAGAAGAGGGCTCCAAGGGAACTTTACATAAGCATTCTAGTACCCAAAGGGGACCTACATGAAAGCTGGAGACAAACTTTTCATGAGGGACTCTAGTGCTAGAACAACAGGGAATGGTTTCAAGCTAGAAGAGGGTAATTTAGATTGGATCTTAGGAAGAAAGTCCTCATTATGAGGGTGGTGAGGCACTGGAACAGGTTGCCCAGAGAAGCTGTTGATGTCCCCTCCTTGGAAATATTCAAGGCCAGGTTGGATGCAACTGCGATCAGCCTGGTTTAGTGAGAGGTGTCCTTGCCTACGGCAGGGCAGTTGGAACTAGACGATTCCTCCAAAAGTAAGCCATTCTGTGATTACTTCTCTGACTAAGCATGATTTTAATCCCAATATTGGGCTACTTCCCTATTGCTAACTTCTCTAAAGGGTGTATTAATGAATTCCACATTCTGTACACATTAGTTTTAATAAAGACTAATACAGACTAAAGCTTTTCAGAATAATAAGTTATCCTAAATAATGACACCACTTCACTTTGATAAGTGAAAGTGAAGTATCAAATGAAGAATGAATGAACAGGACAATAGAGAATCAATTATATGCTAACCTTGATCCAAGGATGCAGCAAACTGTCTTGAATAGTCATTCTCTTCCTTTAATAGAAGACAGAACAGTTTCAGATGGTAAAAAATACAAACAGGTTTATAAATTAACATCACAAAGCACCATGTAATTTGAAATACTAGAGACACGAGCTGCAACAGTGTATACGCAAGAGATACAACTCACTTTGGATCCTTGACTAGAAGTCTCCGTATAAAATCTTTAGCTAGGGGACTGGTATTACTGAAGAATTCTTCTTCAAATTCATAATTCACAGCAGACACATTTGCTAATGTTTCCAGTTTGGTTTCTCCAAGAAATGGCGAGGCACCACTTAGACTGCAAGTAGGACAGAACACTCCTCTCATTACATGTTAGTATTTTACATTATGATTAGTTAAAACACATTAGTACTTTAACCCTCAGAGATCAAACAACACCAGAAATAACTTTTCTTTTGTGCTTAGGACTGCAAATGTCCTCCTAGGAAGACATGATGAAGCGGGACGAAAAGCTTTTCTGTAATTTCAGAGCATATTAGATAAACTGTGGAAAAACAGCTACAGATATGAAGACAGTTTCCCATGCCATCTCAGTGCTGATTAACTGTAATTCTTCCAATAATAATAAGATTCAACAATAATTCTATTCAGCTTGAATAATTATGTGCAATCAAAATGGTTTGATTTTTATGGACACCACCAAAAACCCAGAGGTTAGAACTGAAATTAAAAAAAACATTTGCAAGAAGCACTCACAAATTTTGGTACTTACAGAATATAAGTTATTACACCAATGCTCCTGGAGTGAACAGAAGGGAAAAAAATGAGAGTCAAATAAGAGAAACAGATGGAGGGGGAGAGAAAAAAAAAAAAGTTTAGAGCATTAGAAAAATAAAGAGATATTATTTTTATCAAATATATTTTTGTCAAGTAAGATCCAAAAACTTACCACATATCTGCTTCAAGACCAAGAGGTTCATAATTTACTACTTCAGGAGCTAAAGGAGAGAGCAGAAAGATTAGATCTATTCTTTGACTGGGTACTATGTTGGTCTGAGCCCACAGTTGTCAGAAATAATGAGATAAGATACTGATAGATTAAAACACTTCAATGCAAGCCTAAGTTGGAACTGAATGCTACCAATTGCTTATTTGAATTTCAAAATATCATGAATTATATGAACCTATAACCAAGCTGGAGCAAAAAATACTACTTCACAGACTGAGAAATAATAGTTTGAGGAACCAACAGTTTTCTCACCAACAAACTCCGCCGTTCCAAAGATATTTTTGAATTCATTTCCAAAGTCAATTTTGTGTGCTAAACCAAAGTCAATAATCTTGATTCGAGGCTTGGGTACATTCCTGTCCAACAACATTATGTTTTCAGGCTTTGAGTAGGATGAAGGGGGAGAAAAAAGAGAGATTACACATAGGCATGAAATAGCTGGCACATAGTAGCATTCCTCAGCATTCAATCTCCTTCAGGCTCTTGAATTGTTTTCAGCAGAAAAATACTGTCTTTTCCTATCATGACCTAACATAATATGAAAATTAACTATAGTCAGTTAGGATTTCATATTGATGACATGTTGATGCCTGCAGGGCCAAGATTTTACTTCTAGATGTAACAGCTACAATTTGCACACAGACTGATCCAAACGGAAGCATTCTGTTTTCAGTAAAGACAACATACCCTGCATTCTGGCCATTCAAGCAGTGCTCGGAGCTTTCAAGAAAAACTCCTATAAACCAGCATTTGGGCTTGATTAACATTATTTCCTCTAAGACGGTCCTTTCACTCTGCACAAGTGAAGGTGCCTTTCACACTGAGTTCACAAAAAAAGCAGTCATATCTTGTTGCCTTTGGATATCCCAGACAAACTTTAGGAGTAGTCAAAGTTCTGTATTTTAAAGCTCAATACGCTCACAGAAAAAAACTATGAAGAACAGGTTTTCATGTCATTTCTATCTATCTTTTCAAGTATGAATTTTAGATTATTTGAAAACAAGGATCTGCAAAACCAGGACAAACTCTTCTCCCCCTCTACTCTGCACTGGTGAGACCACACCTGGAGTATTGTGTCCAGTTCTGGGCCCCTCGGTTCAAGAGGGATGTGGAGCTGCTGGAGGGAGTCCAGCATAGGGCAACAAGGATGATGAAGGAAGTGGAGCACCTCCCTTATGAAGAGAGGCTGGGGGAGCTGGGTTTCTTTAGCTTGGAGGAGACTGAGGGGTGACCTCATTAATGTCTATAAATATTTCAAGGGTGGGGTGTCAGGAGGATGGAGCCAGGGTCTTCTCAATGTCATCTTGTGATAGGATGAGGGGCAATGGGTGCAAGCTGGAACATAGGAGGTTCCACATAAATATGAGAAAGAACTTCTTCACAGTGAGGCTGCCCAGGGAGGTTGTGGAGTTTCCTTCACTGGAGACGTTTAAGACCTGCCTGGACTGTGTGACTTGGTCTAGGTGATCCTACTGTGGCAGGGGTATTGGACTACATGATCTTTTGAGGTCCCTTCCAATCCCTCATGATTCTATAAAGTCAAAAGAGCCTGCTTCATCACTTTAATCAGCATACAGAGCCAGCTACATAATCTCCACACTGTGTCCACAAACTGGCATGCTCTAGAGCTACATCCAACCTGCTCGCACTTTTAAGGATCACATTATGTTTTTCATTATCATCTTTCTTTTACGTCTCTTCCAATTTCAGAAGCTCATATGTACGGAAGTATTTTTCTTCCTTCTCTCCCCTACGTTTTATTGCATGCTTCTTTTGTTCTGTATACTTTAACTCACATATTCTTTGTATCTGGAGTAAAGACGCTGGTTTTATCACAAGCACATCAGTAAAAATTTGCATTTCAGATTGGAAGTAATGTATTTATTACTAGTTTCACAATTATCTTATCTTGTTGGCTGTCACGCAAAGATGAAATATATTACTGCAGTTAGTGAGCATGAGACTGGAAAAGGTATTCTCACCCTGGAAAACATTCCCTTCCCTACCTCAACCTCAGAATCTAGCACTAGCTACAGAACTGCACTGCACTGTAATAATTACATCTCTTTGTCCTATTACTGACATAGCTGTTGACTTCAGCAGACTACAGCTGCTTATCTCTGAAACAACTCTTACAGAGGAAAACATTTTGAAATTGAAACATTGGGAAAGCAATAAATAAGTGTAGATGCAAAAGCTCTTTCTTCATTGCTAAAATAATGGAATTAATTTATTATTTTTTTTATAAAAACAAACAGAAAACTCAAAAAAGCAAAATAGAGAAAACTATCTGTTCTGTCTGCTCCAAAAGAACCTTTGTGTTTAACTCTGCACTGCTGCAATTTAGTACCTATAAACAACACTCATATGAACATAAAACATATATAACAGCAACAAAAAGTGGAAAAAATAGGCTTTTGGTTCAGAATGCTTCACCCAGATGCCATTTCCATTCCATAAAATCATAATTTTTATTTCACAATTGCTTCCTCAGAATGGTTTACTTTCATTAGAAACCGCTATTTTCCTTGAAGGATCTTACACTAAAAACGGATGGGAACATTTATACTTCTGTGATTTCTTTTGAATGTGTGAACTTTCCCTTCACTACATAACCTAGCAAAACAAAACTATGGCAAAGATCTGCGTGATGGCAGAATTTGTTGCTGATGTTCGAGGACTTTAGTGGATGTTGCTTACACTTGTCAAAGTTTTTATCTGCTCAACATACCTTAAGATCAAAGTGGGCAATTTGCAGAGAGTGGAGATACTGAACACCATTAAGTATTTGTTTGAGAAATTCTGTGGCTTCTTCTTCCGTGAGAGATTCTTTCTCAGCTAAGAAGTCAAAGAGCTCACCACCTGCAACACTTGGAGAGCAGAAGCAGAGTTACTGATAGCTTGCTTTAACCAATGGGTTCCTTTTAGTGTCACTATTCTTAAAAAATAGAAAAAAGAAAATTACTCCTTCACTAGGGACGTTTAAGACCCGTCTGGATGTATTCCTGTGTGACTTGGTCTAGGTGATCCTGTTGTGACAGGGGGATTGGACTAGATGATTTTTTAAGGTCCCTTCCAATCCCTAATGATTCTATGATTCGATTACTTAGTTCTAATAGATAGTTACTCAATAGTTGCTACCCCCTCAAAAAAGAATACAATAAGAAAGTTTATTTTCAAACGAAAAACACTTTAAAAGACCAACCAAACATTGTTGACTGTATCTAAATTAAAACAACATAAAAGCCACCTACTCTTCGTGAACACATTTAGAAGAATAAAATTAAACATGAAGTAAACATACACAAAGCATACTAATGTAATGGGACATCCACAAAATAAAACATGATTGGTCCCTATCACCAGTGAAACATCAGATTTTCACCCCCTGTATTTACTTTGCAATATTTACTGGCAGCTGTCAGGCTACACTTCTATTCACTTTCTAAAGTCCTCAAAGCATTCAATTCAGAAAAAAAATATCCTGCTCTTTAAACGAGTGAATTACATTCAGCAGACATGTTGTATTTCTACTGCAATGCTACCAGACCCTTTCTACAAGGAAAAGACAACCTTAAGACTATTTTCAGCAGGTGTCTTAGTTGCACAAGCAGAACAAAGAGAGGTAAGAAGCTAGGAGGAGTGTGTATCTAAGTATCCAGATTTTTGCATTTGAGGGAGAAGATCATCACCCTTTTCTCAGCATAGTCAGCAGTGACTCTGGCAGAAGGTAACTATCAACAGAAAAAGAGATAGTGAACTGGAAAAATCGACTGCAATTGCTCTTAAAACCCAATCAATTTCCTTTCATTTCAAAGTCATACACTGAGAGGACTGTCCACTGAGGCAAAAAACCTGCAGCTCATAATAGCAGCATTAATACCTAGAAATGTTCTGGAGATCACAAAGATGGTTGTATTATCCCTTATATTTTGCATTGTATTGATACTAAAAATAAATCAGAAAATGCACCCTAATGTATGTTGAGTTTTTGTTGGCAAAAAACCCTCCTCAGTCATGATTTAAAGTTCTGATTATGAAAAATAATGGGATTTAAAAAAAATCACATTAGCTAAACAATCTGGGTAAAATTCTGGAAATGCATTTGACTTCTTTATGGTTTCTACTTTTAAAGAGCCTTAATCTGCATTATTGTAACGCATATTACAAGAGAAGTGTATTTTAATGAGTTCTTGGAGCTTTCACTGAGCTGCCTAGACAATAACGAGAGTACTGTTTTGGGCATTACTTGTGTTGTAGTATTTTCTGCCTGAAAGAAATTATAAAAACAAAGTTCCATTAAATACAAGAATTATAGACTAGGAGGAAGACCATTTTAATCAACATGTTTTGTAGTTGTAGGGACATTACAATGGAATTCCTAAAGATTAAATACAGGTCGTTATTCCACAGAGGCTGCTATGAAGTATCTTGCAAATGGCATATCCTCTCATTCTTTGCTTCTGAATGAAAAATCAGCAAAGAGTTTTCAGTCAGGTCTGTACCTCTGCAGCACTCTGTGGTAATGAGCAAAACCCTGTACGGTGGTACAAAAGTGGGACTGATCTTCATTTCCAATGTCTGGGCTAGGAGACTTACACATCACATGGAACTGGTTTTCACATGTTTCCAAGTGGATGTTTGTTGCAGTTACTAGGAAGCTCTTAACTGGAGCACAACGATGCCACGTGGAGCATGCACATTCACTGTAGCCACTTCCCCAGCCACAGCAGCCAGCCATAGCAGCAACATCCAGCACCTTTAATCCCTCAGCATAGTTTGGCACTGGGCTAACTATCACAAGATCTGGTGAAGTGGGAAAGCTGGTTCCTCAGCTGAGGAAGAAGCTAGAAGACATGGCTACCTGGTCTGTTTTTACTGTAGACAATGTACCCTAAGAAACAGCGAGAGCACCTGCTGGTGCTTAAAGCATCAACCAGCCATCACAAATGCAAGAGAAGTACTCAAAACATGCACTTTCAGCAACATCAGCTTGCAACTTTGTGCTGCTCAGTCTGCAATCAAAACCAGATTGTGACATTGTCACACAGTATGGGTTTTATGGCCCTTACAGCTTGCTCGCATTCCTGTTGGCATTTTAAAGACAGGCAGTCTCTGTGAAAATTACTAATCTATGAAGAGCTGCCTTGAATGTACATGTTTCTTTTAGATCCAAAAGGCAGACTTCTCTCACAATATTTAGTTATTTTTGAGATGTCTAAAAAGAAGCAACTGTATTTGTCTAAAATAGAAAAAAAAAAAGCCTTAATCTTCAGACTCTTCTTACTTACAATCATTCTGTTTTCTGCAATTTCATATCCTGAAGGTTTAGACCGCAGGAAATTACAAATGTCATGTACTTGTGTCTTTATGTATATATCTAAGATGTCACATTTGTGAATAGCTAATTAACAGCCTATAGCTGTTATCTAGCACTGCTGAGTACTATCCTTCCATTTTTGCCACAGGTTAGCTACAAGTGTAATTTCTTATGATTGCAGCTCAGGCCTTATAACAGGGCAAATTAACACATTACCTGTACTTCAAAGGTAATATACCTGGGTGCTTCCAAATCTTGACATTCAGGTCTGGTGAAGCCAAGAGATTACAAAAAAATTAACAATTCTTTCCCCTTAAATTTGGAAGTTTATTAGCAGACATGATAGATTTTTCTTAAGTGTTGTATGATTCTTTAGCTCCTGAAGTACTGTAACCCCAACTGACTTGGTAACTCTTGTTTAAGGAGTAGGTGATTGACAAGGTACTGGATGTGATGCACTCCAAACTTTGCTCCAGAGAGAAGGTGAGATACTGTGCAGATTCAGGCCATTGCAACTTTTCCTCTTGGTAACTTTGAGGGGTCAAGTTCAGTACCTCATGTTCTCCCTTTGAGTACTGCTCACCAGCAATGGCAGAACTCAGAGAGCTTCTCCTACTGCTTACTCTCACAAAAGGCACAAGACAGATCACAGAATCACTCAGGTTGGAAAAAGAGACCAAGCCCAACCATTAACCCTAGTCTACCAAGTTTGCCATTACACCATATCACTGAACACCACATCTAAACAACTTTTAAACTTACCCAGGGATGGTGACTCAGCAACCAATATCTGACTGCTCTTTCAGTGAAAACTTTTTATCTCATGGCCAGACTGTACCTCCCCCAGCACAGCTAGAGTCTGTTCCTTCCCTCTTGTTCTATCACTAATTACCTGTCAGAAGAGACCAGCACCTACCTCTCTACAATGTCCTTTCTGGTAGTTGTAGAGGGCACCCCCTCAGCCTAAACAGACCCAGCTCCCTCAGCCACTCGTCATAAGACTTGTCTAGGCCCTTCAGCAGCTTTGTTGCCCTTCTCTGCACCTGCTTCAGTGCCTTTCTCGTATTGAGGTGCACAAAAGTGAATGCAGTACTTGAGGTGTGGCCTCACCAGTGCTGAGTACAAGGGGACAATCACTCGCCCACTCCTACTGGCCACACTATTCCTGATACAAGCCAGGATATCACTGGCCTTCATGGCCACCTGAACACACTGTGGGCACTTGTCCACCAGCAGCCCCAGGTGCCTTCCTGCTGCACAACTTTCCTGCCACACTTCCCCAAGCCTGTAGCGCTGCATGGGGTTGTTGTGGCCCAAGTGCAGGGTGTGGCACTTGGCCTCAGTGAAGCACATACCATTGACCTTGGATCATCTACACAATGTATCTGAAGTCTCTCCGTAGAGCTTCTCTACCCTCAAGCAGATCAACACTTGGTGTCATCTGCAAATTNTGGTAGTTGTAGAGGGCACCCCCTCAGCCTAAACAGACCCAGCTCCCTCAGCCACTCGTCATAAGACTTGTCTAGGCCCTTCAGCAGCTTTGTTGCCCTTCT
>VXBP01010632.1:23939-52764 GCA_013400115.1 Rhinopomastus cyanomelas | reverse complement strand
TGACACCCTAAATAGCCCCTCCCCAGCCTTTCTGTAACCCCGTTCAGACACTGGGAGGCCACAATAAGGTCACCTGGGAGCCTCCTCTTCTCCAGACTCCCCAGTTCCCTCCCCAAGCAACTACAGGCTGCCTGTGCCACAAGCGCGGCCGAGCTCCCTGCTCCCGAGCAGCTCTGCCAGCACCCACCTTCTCCGAGTTGTTCTTCAGCTGAACGTATTTGCCCTCCAGGTCTATCTCCTCTATGCTGATGCTTCCCGTAGCTGAAGCTTGCTGAGACATCTGGAAGCTGCTGCTGCTGCTGCCGCTGATGCTGCCGGTGCCAATCCCGCTGGTCCCGCTGCCGGAAAGCTCCTCGGCCTCGATCCGTTTTCTCTTGCCCCGGGAAGAGCGGACGAGGGAAGTGCTGCTGCTGCTGCTGCTGGAGGTAGCCCGAGAGACTGTGACACGGGACGCAGGGCTCGGAGAGAGCTTCAGCCTGGACAGAAGGAAGCAAGTAACTCACTGCTCCGTGGAAGCACTCGGGGCAGGAACGCGGCCCCGCGCTCAGCAGCCGGGCTGGAACGTGCCCCGGGGGTGAAGGCAGCCTCACTGCTTCCACAGAATCATCAGGGATGGGAAGGGACCTCGAAAGATCAGCCAGTCCAACCCCCCTGACACTGCAGGATCACCTAGAACAAGTCACACAGGGACACATCCAGGTGGGTTTGACATGTCTCCAGAGAAGGAGACTCCACAACTCCCTGGGCAGCCCCTGCCAGGGCTCTGGCACCCTCACTGGGAACAAGGTCCTTCTCACACTGATGTGGAACCTCCTCTGCTCCAGCTCACACCCACTGCCCCTTGTCCTGTCACTGGGTGCCCCTGAGCAGAGCCTGGCTCCATCCTCCTGACACCCACCCTTCACATATTTATAGACATTCATGAGGTCACCCCTCCGTTTCCTCTTCTCCCAGCTCCAGAGCCCCAGCTCCCTCAGCCTCTCCTCAAAAGTCAGGGGGACTGTGTGCAGGAGAAAGGGGGTGAACCACCCCCAAGAAATGCCTCTGGTAGGGCAAATCTGTGACAGGACAGCAGTAGTGGCACAGCAACACGGACCACTTCACCCTCTCTCCAGTCTGTCTGCTACTCAGGACACTACTCTTGGGCCACATCTTTCAGAGATGACGTGGGGAACAGAACTGGAAGCACGGGAAGAAGAAGAGGAGGTGACTGGCAGGGCCAGAAGGAGCCCTCCCACTGCCCTCCAGGGCCATTAGAAGTAACTAAATAAAATGAAGATGGTCTGCAGATGAGAACAGCTGGAATGTTCCATGGCAGGGTCACACCGGTGTGAGGCCACAACGACCTCAGTGAAGGAAAATTACAGCACAACGCAGAGGAAATTAAAAGAACACCTGCTAGTCATTGAATCATGGCATGTGTTGAGTTGGGAGCTCCAAAGGGCACCCAGTCCAACACCCCTACCCCAAGCAGGGCCAGCACTCAGCAGACCAGGCTGCCCAGAGCCCCAGGCAGCCTGACCCTGAATGGCTCCACGGATGGGGCCTCCACCACCTGCCTGAGCAGCCTGTTCCAGGGATCCCCCACCCTCGGATTCATTTTCCTCCTGCCCAGCCTCACTCTGCCCTCTTCCAGCTTCAAACCAGGACCCCTCGTCCTGCCGTTCCCTGCCCTGGGGAACAGCCCTCCCCAGCCCTCTGACAGCCCCTTTCAGGCAGGGGAAGGTGACTGAAAGGTTCCCCCTGGAGCCTTCTCCTCTTCAGGCTGAACAGCCCCAGCCCTCTCGGCCTGTCCTCCCAAGAGAGGCGCTAAGAGCAGAAGGCGGAAGCTGCACACACCTTTCCTCCTCTCCCTCCAGGAGCTTGCGGTACGCGCTGATCTCCATGTCCAGGGCTAATTTCACATCAAGCAGCTCCTGGTACTCGGTGAGCTGCTGCTGCATCTGGTCCCTCATTTCGGTCATCTCCCTCTCCTTCGCATCCAGCATCTTCCGAAACTTCTCGCGCTCACCGGCCATCATCTCCTCCAGCTCGCGGATGCGATCTTCAGCTGCACTGGCCTAGGTGGAGAGCACCAGGGAGAAGGCAGCTGGCATCAGCGCGGCCGGCCCCAGCGAATCACTGCAAACCCACCTCCCTCCCACACGAGCACGACGAGCGCCGGCGGCCTCGGAAGCCCCAATGCACAAAGGGCCGGATGCGCCCAGACAGCGCCGTGCTCTGCCGGAGCTGCAAGCAGGCCCTGGGGTCTCACCTGCTTCTGAAGGCCAGAGAGCTGGTAGGTGAGAGCCTCTATTCTCACTCGAGCCTCCTTCAGCTCCTCACGAGCTGCACCGGCAGCTTTGTCGTTTTGGTCGGAGGACAGCTTGGCGTTCTCCAGCTGGAAGGCAAATTGTTCACAGGTCACTCACAGCGAGGCAGGGCTTCCTTTAGGGAGAACACGCAGCAGGAGCTCTACTGAACACTAAACAAACACAAAGCTGCTGAATCTGAGGGTGGGGGATCCCTGGAACAGGCTGCCCAGAGACAGGGTGGAGGCCCCATCCCTGGAGCCATCCAAGGTCAGGCTGCGTGCAGCTCCGGGCAATCTGTTCCAGCTAGAGATGTCTCTGCTTGTTGCAGAGGGACCAGAGGGCCTTCAGAGGTTCCTTCCCACCCAACACCTTATCTAGGATTCTGTGATCTTCTCCAGGCTCTGCCCAGTCAACACAAACACCTCGTGGCATAAAGACAGGCTGTGCTTCTAGCTCAGGGGGCAGAGCCAGGCCTGACGATGCGCTTCAGGCTGGTCCCTAGCACCCACGACCTGCGGCGCTGCTGCCACAAGAGACCCCGTTTGCAGACCAGAGTTTCTCAAGCCATCAAACCCAGGAGATCCAAGGGAGCCCCAGTGAAGGGAGGGGAGATCCGTGGCAGCAGCCCTGCAATTTCCCGACCGCAGGAGCAGCAGAACTGGCTGCAATTACTGGCAACTAGTTTCAGTGAGCAGAGAGCTGCCGGCTGCTCGATTCCTTGGGGCAGGGCAAGGAGCACTGAAAGAAGAGACCCACAGAAACCTGTAACCAGCAACTGTGCCAGTAACAAAGCTGCTGCTGCCTCCCCGTCCCCAGGGCTGGAGGAGCTGGATTTGCTAACTCAGGATGTGTGGATGCAGCAGGCTCCTGCTCGCTGCGCTTCAGCTCCAGCTGACTAAGGAGACGAAGGCCTCAGGTCCTGGGGGTGAAGGGGCTGGGAAGTCCCTGGCTGGTGCGCAAGGGAGGGAAGGAGTGCTGGGAAACACTTTGAAAAGTCACTTCCAAACTCTAAAGTGAAGGACAACTGAAGCACAGAACAAGGCACCCGAGCTAAATCCAAGACACCTCTCCTGTCTGCGCTACTGACCTCTCTCCTAGGAGAGCTGGGGTTGTTCAGCTGGAGAAGAGAAGCTCCTGGGAGAACTTAGTGCAGCCTCTCAGGACTGAAAGAGGCCACTAAGAAAGATGGGGAGTGATTTCCTAGCAGAGGCTGCTGTGGCAGGACAAGGGGTGCTGGTTAAACTGAAAGAGGGACATTCAGACTGGAGAGTAGAAAGAAGTTGCTGAATCTGAGGGTGCGAGACCCAGGTTGCCCAGAGAGGTGGGAGAAGCCCCATCCCTGGAACCATCCCAGGTCAGGCTGGACCTTGTGGTGCTCTGAGCAGGTTCTCTGCTTGGGGATGTCCCTGCTCACCGCAGGGGGTGGGACTGGAGGAGCTGTGAAGGTCCCTTCTGCCTCAAACCAGTCTGAGTCTACGATTTCCAATGCACCTACCACGGTTTTCTCCCCAGAGCTGGTCATCAAAGGTCCAACAGCTGACCTCCAGTCTCCCCCCCAATCTGCATTTTCAACCCAGCAGTAACTCAGATCATCATCAGGGGTTAGGGCCGACACAGGTTTTACAGTGTGGCCTTTCCCCACACCCTGGCCTTCCTCAGCTGAGCGATTTCCTCTGGCTGGCACCTCCCTGGAAGCACTTCACTGGTCTCTAACTTAAGGCCAGCTGACGGACACGGTTCTGCCTCACCCCCAGCTCCGGTACCTTGGCCTGATAGGTCTGCTCGAGCTCCATCTTGTACAGCTTGACTTGCTCGTCGTGCTGGTTTCGCAGATCCTCCAGGGCCTGGGTCATCTTGGACTCATACTCCTGCTGGCGACTCGTGTCCACCTCCACCAAACGATGCTCGTGGCGCTTTCGCGTCTCCCTTATTTCCTGCACAGGCAGAAAGGGGACAGATGCCCAGGTGAGAGCAAACAGCACAGACCACAAACAGCAGGTAGCTACGTCAGCACTCACCACACAGCCTGCAGGAACTGCAGCTCTGAGGGCACTGAAGCCTAAGGTGCAGGCTACTGCTGTCCTTTGGCTGGACAGACCTCACACAATCATCAGGGAGTGGTAGGGACCTGGAAAGGTCAGTCAGCCCAATGCCCCTGACACAGCAGGATCACCTACACCAAGCCACACAGGAACATACCCAGGAGGGTCTTAAATGTCTCCAGAGAAGGAGACTCCACAACCCACCCTGGGCAGCCCCTGCCAGGGCTCTGGCACCCTCACTGGGAAGAAGGTCCTTCTCATATTTACATGGAACCTCCTCTGCTCCAGCTGACACCCGCTGCCCCTTGTCCTGTCACTAGATGACACTGAGCAGAACCTGGCTCCATCCTCCTGACACCCACCCCTCACACATTTACAGACATTAATGAGGTCACCCCTCAGTCTCCTCCAAGCTCAAGAGCCCCAGCTCCCTCAGCCTCTCCTCATCAGGGAGCTGCTCCACCTCCTCCATCATCCTCATTGCTCTGCACTGGACTCCCTCCAGCAGCTCCACATCCCTCTTGAACTGAGGGGCCCAGAACTGGACACAAGACTCCAGCTGTGGTCTCCCCAGGGCAGAGTAGAGGGGGAGAAGAACCTCTCTGGATCTGCCGACCACCCCCTTCTGATCCACCCCAGGGTGCTGTTGGCCCTCTTGGCCACAGGAGGGCGACACTGCTGGCTGCTGGCCACCCCGCTGGCCACCCCACTGGCCACCAGGAGCCCCAGGTCCCTCTCTCCTGCCCTGCTCTCCCACAGCTCAGTCCCCAGCCTGTACTGGTCCGTGGGTGATCTGACTTCAAACCAGGCTGAAGACACCTCCATGAACAGTTTCAGCGATGGGCTGGTTTAGCCACAGCAGAAGGGGAAAGGGAAGAAAACGTTCACTGTCGCACGGCGCAAAGACCCCGTGAGCTACCCCGACCCTCCGCGCCTCCCCACAGCTCCCCAGCAGCCTGCAAAGAGTCAGAGCAAAGCAGCCGACCTGTGGGGCTGGTTCACAGATTGGAAAACTCATTGTCACAGAGAAATCTTCACATTTCCCTTTCTTCACTCTTTTTCTGTGCACTGGGCAACCTCTAGTTGTGAGGACACGAGGAATAAAGCAGCAAGCCAAGGCCCCCCAGGGCAGTCAGGGAAGGCTCCTGCACTCATCCACGCTGAGCTCCAGAGCCCTGGCCAGGTCTGAACGTGTGGTGTAAGGAACAGTTTTTCCCTTCAGGGCACAACAGCAACAAGGGAGTGGTTCTGAGTCCTGGGAAGAGGCAGAGAAGCAGCAGCAGGGCCCGTGAGGAGGAAGAGCAGGAGGAAGGTGAGGCAAAGCTGGCTGACACAAACCCAGAGCAACTTCCCCAGCTGCTCTGCAGGAATACTCTGAGTTTAAAAAGAGACTCTTTGAAACAGACTCTCCTCCTCCTCACAGCAACATGCCCTGATGTACCTGGGAAGCAGCTTTCCCTGCCGGGGTGAATTCTGATGCCAGGCAACCCAGCAAGCAGCAGTCTCTCAGCAAACGTAGGCAATGAACTCTCAGAGGCCACGAAACCTTCACAGGGGACTGACTACCAGCTGATCTGGCAGTCCAACACCACTTGCCCTCACCAGCTACACTCCCCGTCAGGCTGCTCTAACCCCAACAGAGCTTTGGACCCTTCAGTGAACCAAGGGAATTTCCCAGCCCAAAGGAAACCAATTCCTGTTCATGTGTGGAACTGGTGCACACAAAGATCGAAGGGCTCCAGGGGTGGCTACAGGAACACCCCCACTTCAGCACACAACCTTTAACATTACCTCCTGCTCTGCCTCGTTTAGCTTCACCAGCAACACAGATGTCCTCAGGGAGCAGAGGCTCTGCCGTCACAGTCAGGGGCAGCAAGGCAGCTCCTCCAGGGCACAGCAGCAAGCTGATGGTCAGCAGAACTCAGCACCACCCACCTTGGCTGGCTTCTCTGCCCTGCTCCAGTCCCTGCCCGGAGCCACTGTCCTGCCCCATCCCTTCAGTCACGCTGGGAGCTTCTCTGATCCCATGGGAAGACCTAACTCAACCACTAAGCTGGCAAAAATTAACTCAGCCACAAAACCCAATTACTGTCCCAGTTAATCAAGTTGGTGCCAAGCACTGCAAGCAGCAGGGGCACGTGATGAGTGCCCAGCAGCCACTAGCTTCCAGAAGAACCAAAGGCCAGAGCTGGTTTTCACCAGGAGGAATAAACTGACCTAATGCCCTGCACCTGGCACAGGGGTGACCAACCTTCCCCTTCCCTGTCCCCACTGCTCAGCTCTGGTCCTCACCAGCACCTCTACGAACCCCTTCAAACCCCTGAGCAGGCAGAAAACCACCCCTGCAAAAGGCAGAGTAGCTGCACAGTGCTCTCACCGACAGAAACAGGTTACTCTCAGGTCCAAGCACCACCACCACCGCCACGAGCAAGGAGCAGGGCTGTGCAACCAGGCTCAGAGAGAAGGAGCAAGACTCCTCCTCCCTCCAGCAGTCAGCTGCTGCCTTAGCTCAGCTGCCCACAGAACAATCCCTTTGTCACTCTCACACCCGCTCCAACACCGATTCATCCTGGAACTCATGCAGAACCCTGTAACTATTTTATTACTGGGCCCCTTTATCACCAGGATTTGTCACAAGGGTAACAGTGACTTTCCCTAGCGGGTAACTGCTCACGGTCAGTCTGCAGCAAAGCTACATGAACCTCAGGCTGTGGGGCAGGTGAGTGTTGAGAATTACCTCCTCAAACACATTCTTCCTGAAATCCAGGTCCTCTTGCAAGCTCTGGCACCGATTCTCCAGGTCCACACGCATGAGCGTCTCCTTCTCCAACTGCTTCTTCGCCACAGCGTGTCCATCCTCGGCCTGTTTTGAAGAGAAAGGTTTCGTTTCGTTAGTGAGGGCACATCTGGAGCACTGTGTTCAGTTCTGGGCTCTCCAGTTCAGGAGGGACAGAGAGCTGACTGGGAGAGTCCGACGGAGGGCCACGAGGATGACTGGGGACAGGAGCACCTGCCTTATGAGGAGAGACTGAGAGATCCGTGACTTTTCAGCTTGGAGAGGAGAAGGTTACAAGGGGATTTCATCACTGGCTGTAAATCCATGAGGGCTGGGTGTCAAGAAGAAAGAGACAATATCTTTTCCCTTGCACCCTGTGATAGGACAAGGGCCAATGGGTGCCAGCTGGAGCACAGGAAGCTCCCCCTCAACATGAGGTGTTCCTGTGTGACTTGGTCTGGGTGATCCTGCTGTGGCAGGGGGATTGGACCAGCTGATCTTTGGAGGTCCCTTCCAATCCCTAATGATTCTATGATCCNCTGTGGCAGGGGGGTTGGACTGGATGATCCTTGGAGGTCCCTTCCAATCCCTTATGATTCTATGATCCTGCTGTGGCAGGGGGATTGGACCAGCTGATCTTTGGAGGTCACCTCCAATCCCTAATGATTCTATGAGGAGGAACTTCTTTACTGTGAGGGTTACAGAGCACTGGAAGGGGCTGCCCAGGGAACACACGGAGTCTCCTCTGGAGACATCCAAGACCCTCTGGATGAATTTCTGTGTAACCCACCTTAGGTTCTATGACCCTGCTTGAGCAGGGGGGTTGGATTCCATGACCCCTGGAGGTCCCTGCCAACCCCTACTATCTATCTTGTCCAGATCCCTATTTTCCATCCACAATCCCTTTAGGGACATTTATCTGCCATTTTTGGACCAATTGTTCACAACTTATAAACAATCAGGCCACTTGCTGGGAAAAAACCAGAACAACCCCAATAAAAACAGAAGGGTCATGTGTGTGGTTATGAATATTTAAAACCAGCTTTTGTGGTTTGAATCTCAGAGGTCTCTGCCAGCCTTAGGAATTCTTCCTCAGTCTGTGATGCTCTTTGTGTAGCAGCTCTGCTAAACAGAGGACTGCTCCACGTGATCATGTTTCTACACGATCACAGCGCTGAGGATCCTGAACTCCTCAAGCACCGGACACCGCTGCGGGTTCTGCTGCTACTCTGGTCCCCCTGGGTGCTCCAGCACGAGCTGAACGTGATGCAGGACCTTACAAAGGATGGGATTTAATAACCTGGTATCTCGTGAACACAGAGACACAATGAGCAGAAGTTTTCCAGCAGAAGCTTCTGACCAGCAGGATTTCTAAGGCGCCGCACCGCTCACGTTGAGAGACTACTCACAATTTAGTTCTCTAGCCACGAGGGGCAGGTGAAGACTCGGCGCTACGTGAGCTGGGTGAACGACTCTCGGGCTATAACCAGGTGTCAAGAAGTGGCCAAGAAGTGTGACTGACTTTGCAGAGCACAGCCCCTCCGGTGCTGACACAGCGCAGCTTTCGCTCTCGTACCTTGGCAAGCTGGGCCCGCAGGTCGGCCACCTCGGCTTCCAGACTGCGCTTCTCGTTCAGGACAGTGTTGAGCTCAGCCTCACTCCTGTGGAACAGCACTTCCAGATCCTTAATGCGACTCTGAGCCGCCGACAAGTCCGCATCTTTCTTCTTATAGCTGAGAAAACAGAAGGCAACCACGTTTACCCACGCGGCTTGGAGGTTTCTGGGCCACCACCACAGATGCTCAGTTGCCACCGCGTTCTCGCGGGGTCTGGGTGCCACGAGGTGGCTCCTACAGCAGCTGCCAACAGAAGCCATCACACACCCCCTGACGTGCTGTAAATACAGAACACGTGTCCTGGGCAAGGGAAAGGCAATTCACAACAGCTCAGGGCTCAAAACGAAGCCGTGCCACACGCAAGGTGCAAGTGCTTTTCCATCTCAGCGCTGCACAGCACCTGCTGTCCCTCTGGAGAAGAGCCCCTGAGAGCAGAGCTCAGCCAGCTCCCAAAGAGCCCCAGGAGCAGCATCCCCAGTGTTCTGCACTTACAGAATCATCCTGGCTGGAAAGGACCTCCAGCATCATCCAGCCCAGCCCTCATCCCAGCAGCTCCCTGACCCCTAGACCACAGCCTCAAGTGCTTGAGCTACTTGGTTTTGAAACCCCTCCAGGGATGGGGGCTCCACCACCTCCCTGGGCAGCCTGTGCCAGTGCCCAGCCACTCTCTCAGGAAAGAGCTTCTCCCTAAGATCCAGTGTAAACCTCCCCTGATGCAGCTTGAGGCCACTTCCTCTCATCCCATCATGAGCAATCTGGGAGAAGAGACCCTGTGCTGAGCCAATTCCCTAGGACATCCCCACACCACGGCACTGTGGCCACCTTCCAGACATAAGCCTGCACACCTCCAGCAGTGCTTGTGACAGAGAAAGCAGCTCTGGTCACTTTGAATGTGATTATTTGAGTGACTTCCAGCTCACAGATATCATCACAGCTGTCCTCCTCCTGCTCACCGAGCAGTTGTCTGCCTCTTCCCCTAACACACTGACTTTCTGCAGCTGCTCCCCACGTCTCCCTGGGGTACCAAAAGTGCCCTGCTGAGTGCAGCAACTCCCCTCCTTGCTGTGGTTCCAGCCTCACACCTCCAGGGTCAGCTTTTGGTCTTTACTCTCAAACCACCACCTTTGAACCGCAGCAGCCAGCCTGTGCTCAGGGAGCTGCTCGGAAGGGTCGTGTCCTGGTCTGCAGTGGGGCTGAACTCATTCTGGTCACTGGTTTTACTCTTCAGCTCAGTTCTCTTCCAGCTCCACACTTAGTGAAGTTAACAGCACGGTTGTGCAGCCAGGGGCTGCTTCTACCAGTGCCCTTGGTGCCTGCAGTCATGGACAGGACTTGGGATGCAGAAGGGCTCTTGCCTGGGATACAGAGAGCAAGAAGCAGCAGCTGCAGGGAGGAGCAGGCAGGGCAGGTGACTCCACACTGGCCAGCAGCGTGTTTCACCCCACAGAGAACCACATAATCACTGAGGTTGGAAAAGACCTTCGAGATCATCCAGCCCAACCACTAACCCAACTCTCCCAACCCACCGCTAAACCCGGTCCCCAAGCTTCAGAGCTCTGTGACTGCCAAACACATTCAGGGACAGTGACTCAACCTCCTTCCTGGGCAGCCTCTTCCAAGGCCTGAGGACCCTTTCTGAGAAGAAGTTTCCTCCTAATGTCCAACCTAAACATCCCCTGGTGCAATCTGATGCTGTTTCCTCTTGTTCTACCACTTGTTCCTTGCGAGAAGAGTCCAACCCACCTCTCTACACCCTTCTTTCAGGTGGCTGCAGAGAGCAATAAGGTCTCCCTTCAGCTTCTTTTTCTTCAGACTAACCAGCTCCCTCAGCTGCTCCTCATAAGGTTTCTTCTCCAGACCTTTCCCCAGCCCTGCTGCCCTTCTCTGGACCCACTCCAGCACCCCAATGTCCTTCCTGTATTGAGGTGCCTAAAACTGAACCCACCAGCACCAAATTTCAGGGGGACAATGTCACAATGGGTATAAAGCTGAGGGACCACAAGGTTCACCCCTCCTGAGCCTCTTCTCCTGCACCTCTTTCTCAAAGCCTAGTGTCCAAGGAGGATTCTGTCATTTTGCCCTCAATCCAAACCCACACATTCCTACACCCAGCTTCTGGTTCCTGCCTGCCACAGAGACCAGCAGGGGGGTCAGTACTGGTTTTATGTGTGTTTCACTTTATCATTATTTCAACTAAAGCTGCTTTAGTTTTCATTTCCAACCCCTAAGTGTCTCTCTTCTCCTTTTGCAGAGGGACAGGGGGTAACAGAGAGTGCCCATGGCTCATCTTACGGACAATCCTGCCTCCCCCCCATGCCAACCCCACAGAAATAACTTCAAAGAGGAGTCCTGTCACCTGGAGGCTTTAGAAAGCTGGGTTTGGTCTGAAACTCTACATCATTACGCTGGCAAAAGAAGAGCCAGACCAGCTACAACTCATTGCTCTAGGTGATCTACACCTTGCTCCCAGCCCAACACCCCACTCTTGGCTTCTGAGCTCCTGATCACCTGGTGCTGCAGCAGCAGCTCCAGCAGAACGTGCACCTCTGAGCACAGGACCAGGGCTCTCGTGTGCCAGGCTCAGCTCTGTGTTCTCTCCGCATCCCTCGGTGCAGAGCTCTGAATTCGTTTGCATTTCCCTGTAGCCAGTTCTCCTCAACCATTGGTCCAATCTGTCACTGTGGATCCTGTTCTGCAACATATGTGCAGCGTCTTCAAGCTCAGCAGCTTGTGGGCAACACAGACACAACATGCCTCCTGCTTCAAACACTGCCTTAGCTGCCATCAGGAAGTCTTTCAAGCAGACTCTGCAGACACACATGTGCCCCTGCACCACACGTCGTGTGGTAAAACAGCCCCCTGTGTGTGTGTGAGAGAGAGAGAACTGGAAACCTCCTGTCTGTGCAGCACCTGGGGCCCAACCCCAGGTCACACCAGTATGACCAGTGGCACATGCTGACTCAGCCCACAGCTTCCTCCCACCTGCAGGATTCCCTGGGAGACAGGAGTGGAGAGGAACGCTCCGTGCGCAGCCTGACAAAGTGCTTTAAATTGCTGGCAGGGAGAAGGAGGCTCTGCTCCCCCCTGGACAGACACGGGAAGACACTCGGAGCTGCTTTCACCCACATTTTTATTTGCATTTGCCATCTCAGCCTGGTTTGCTGTCTTCATGCACAAACCCCGCAGAAGCCTTCACAACAGCGCAGCCAGCTTCTGGGGGTCTCCGAGGTGCCTGGAAGTTCCAAGCACCAGTCAATTGCATCTACTGAGACTCACCAACATCCTCAGAAGGCCACCAGGTTAGAGTAACCCTGGTTTTTGTTCCAGAAAGGAGCCAGGTTTGCTCTAGGGAAATACCTCAGTGGTCACATGGGGCAGCAGACAGAGGAAGAAGCCACAGCACGACAGTCACGCACCTCAGAGCTGGGAGCCTGCAGCTCCCACAGGAACACTGCTGTAAAGAGGAGGTGGATGAGGCCTGTGTCCATCCATCCACCTCCAGGCTTTGCTTGGCCTGGGCCACTGCTAAAGCTATGAGCAGACTCTTCTGGAACATCAGGGCTAGAGGTTTTCCTTAACCAGGCCATCAGAGTTACCTCTGCGGTGCCTGAACGTACCTCAGTCACTGCTTCGGGTTCAGGTGGGAGAGGGCTGTTCCACCAAAGGCAAAGCAAGTGGAGCATCTGCCTGTCACCGAGAGGAGAGGCGACCTCGACGACCACCTAACACCAACACGAACACCCAGACCGCTGGCCCGAGGCTGTTCCAAGGGAAATCAGTCCCAACAGGAAGATCACAGGGAGGGCTGGGCACTCTGCATCTCATTTACCTGTAGAGTTTACATCTGCCCCAGTCACCGCAGGGGCTTTAATGGTTAACTGGCTGAGCCCAGGGACTGCGGTGTACTGGTTGCCCGAGCACACAAAGGGCTCTTCTGGGAGGAGCTGGGCACCAGGTTCCACTGGCTTTAGAGGGACTTAAATAGAGATGTTTATGTGATGACTACTCCATATTTGACAGTTACTTCAGGGGCAAAGTCCATCAAACAGCCCTGATGGCCACTTGAACAAAAGGTCCTGGCACAGAAAACGAAGCCTCAGTGGCAGAGCAAAGCTGACAGAGAAAACAAGGCATCAGTTCTGACACCACACAGCTTCAGCGTGCTGAACTTCCAGCTGCTGAGGTACATTTGATTACACAAAGGCTCTAGTGGGGACAGAAATAATGGATTACCCCGGCTTCAGCAGCCAGATTATGAAGCCAGTTCTCCCTGGCACAGACTTTTCACATCTAGTCAGTACAAGGTCTTTTTCCAGCACATTTACATTATGGCTTCACATGCTCAGGGCAACCCTGCTGCTACATCCTCCCAAACGTGCAGGGCCACCCTGAACAGGAGACTGAGGGGTGACCCCAGTCATGTGGGTGAGCATGGAAAGAGCAGCTGTCAGGAGGACGGTGCCAGGTTCTGCTCGGTGGCACCCCTGCAAGTTGGAACAGAGGAGGTTCCACATAAACACCAGAAGGACCTTCCCAGTGAGGGTAACGGAGCACTGGAACAGGTTGCTCAGAGGGGTTGTGGAGTCTCCTTCCCTGGAGACATTTCAAACCCACCTGGATGTGTTCCTGACTGACTTGGTCGAGGTGATCCTGCTGTGGCAGGAGGATTGGACTATGATCTTTCAAGGTCCCTTCCAACCCCTAATGGTTCTATGATTCAATGATAGGACAAGGGCCAGTGGGTGTGAGCTGGAGCAGAGGAGGTTCCACATCAATCTGAGAAGGAACTTCTTCTCAGTGAGGGCGACGGAGCCCTGGAAGGGGCTGCCCAGGGGGGTTGTGGAGTCTCCTTCTCTGGAGACATTTAGAATCTGCCCAGACTGTTCCTGTGCGACTAGATCCGGGGGATCCTGCTGTGGCAGGAGGACTGGACTGGATGATCTCACAAGGTCCTTTCCAACCCCTAACACTCTGTGACTCTCCATCTCTGCCATCAATCACTACAGTGAACCAGACAGTGAAACTGTTAACAGTTACAAACCAGCCTTCCTTGGCTGGGTCAGTTTTAACCTGCATCAGTGTCTGAACCCAGGTTACCAAGCACCTGCACGTGAGCTGGCTCACAGGACACAAACAATGACCACTACAGCCTCCAGATGTCCAAACTGCTCAAGTCACAGAACAGTGATCTGACACTTGCAAACGCAGTTACGTATCTACTGTTTGGATAACGCGCACGGAGTAGCTGTCCCAGGCAGCTGAGGAATGTCCCTTGGACAAGCTTGTGTTCTTCTCTCTGCAAGGCTTCTAAAAGGCTTTTGAAGGCAGTTGTGATCCCCACGACAGACGCTGCCCAGTCACAGAGGGTGTTTCCTTACCTCTTACCGAACTCCTCGACCTCCGCTCCCAGTTTCCCTATCTCGATCTGGAGCCGAGCCCTCTCCTTCGCAGTCTCATCCAGAACTCGGCGAGCATCAGCCAGCTCCGACTCGTAGAGGCTCTTGATTCCGCTCACCTGAGAGGGAGGAAGAAAAGGATTCAGATCCCAGCACTGAAAGAGCATCCCGGGCTTTCACTGAAAAGAAGAGGGGGGGTGAGAGGATTTGTGTTTGAGAACATTTTACATCAAACCCTCTCAGTTAGCGTGCGCCTGCAATTAGATCTGATCTAGTCCCACAGATGAGATGTCATTTTTATTCCCAGCAGGAATTTCTATTAATGTTTGAAGAGTGCAAGTCTTCCCAAGAGGTGAACTGAAGCAGATCAGTAAATCCTGCAGTCAGACCTGGAAATATTTGCCTTCCTTCCCAACACTGATGCTAACTGTAAAGGCTTATGTTGTGGAACACAGGTCTGAGGCCCGATCTTGCACTACAAAGCTCAAAATAATCAGAAACTAGAAGAGGCACAGAAAAGTGAACTGCTCAGAGATAAGCTTCCACTCCCTTACCTCAGAGGATAAGGATCTACAGAGCCCTCCCTGTCCCAACTCCATGTATGATCTAATCAGCTACTCAGACAGCAGCGGGGCACCGCAGAGGCTTCCACATCTCATCCACTTTTCTT
The DNA here is from genome assembly GCA_013400115.1 of Rhinopomastus cyanomelas. Lineage (NCBI taxonomy): Eukaryota > Metazoa > Chordata > Aves > Bucerotiformes > Rhinopomastidae > Rhinopomastus > Rhinopomastus cyanomelas. Next base: position 37,970 of record VXBP01010632.1, on the reverse strand, counting down.
TCCAGAAGGCCAGGTTATTCGAAAGCTGCATCAGACAGTCAAAACATCAAGACCACACTGAGACTGCAGCTGAAAGGCCACCAGAACAGCTATTACCAGTGTGAGCTCTGAAAGACAGCAATCAGGGAGTGACAAGAGTTAGGAAACTCCTCTTCCTAACGACCATAGGAAGAGAGATTTCGTAAGGAAGCAGAAACCGCAGAGAGCAGCGAGAGAGCGGTGCTGCTCCTAGAAGCATCTCTTTCAACGTCAAGACAATGACAGACTCAACCATCTGGTCTTCAAAAAGGCTGATTAAAAGCAGTTGGGACAGAAGTAAGCTCCTGACAGACGATGCTCTCGTAGAACTTGTGAAGTTAAATGGATGTTACAAGGGATGAGCAGCCCGAGTTCACAGGCTGACACAATCCAGACACAGCAGGGCTCTAGCCACACAAACTTCCTTTTCTCATTCTTTCAAGTTTTGTTCCACTTAAATTTTTTTGTTAGTCTGAGGCTTGTTTTCCACTAGATCTGACAGCCACAGGCTGTCTATGGCACAAGCCAACTCTGGACTATCAGCTGGAGAATTAGTTCTGTGAAGAAGCCTGCGTGAGTGTGCTGAACTCTTCTGTACCACACGATGCCAAGGTGATTCCGTGAAGAAGCCTTTCATTGAGGATGACCCCAGAGCGAAAGAACAGCATTTGCAATACAGAATACAACTGCCTGAAGGACAAGCACTGACCCAGCACCGTCAGCTGCTGCACCTACAACTCCCCTTCCCCAACACCAGCCCTTCTATAGACCCTCTGCCCATCAGCTGTTAGATGTGCTGGGACATTATTACAAGACGTGCTGGAGCGAGTGCAGAGGAGGGCCACGAGGATGAGCAGAGGGCTGGAGCAGCTCTCCTGTGAGGACAGACTGAGAGAGCTGGGGCTGTTCAGTCTGGAGAAGAGGAGGCTCCCAGGTGACCTTCTTGTGGCCTTCCAGTATCTGAAGGGGGGCTACAAAGAGGCTGGGGAGGGACTTTTTAGGATGTCAGGTAGTGACAGGACTAGGGGGAATGGAGCAAAGCTGGAGATGGGTAGATTTAGGGTGGATGTGAGGAGGAAGTTCTTCACTGTGAGAGTGGTGAGAGCCTGGAATGGGTTGCCCAGGGAGGTGGTTGGGGCCCCATCCCTGGAGGTGTTTCAGGCCAGGCTGGATGGGGCTCTGGCCAGCCTGAGCTAGGGTAGGGTGTCCCTGCCCGTGGTAGAGGAGTAGGAACTGGATGATCCTGTGGTCCCTTCCAACCCTGACTGACTGTGTGACTTGGTCTGTGTGATCCTGCTGTGGCAGGGGGATTGGACTGGATGATCTCTCGAGGTCCCTTCCAATCCCTCATGATTCTATGACATCTGCCTTGTCCCGGGACATCTACCTAGTCCCCAGGACATCTAGCAGGATCTTGGAGCTCTGCTGCTGTAGGTTCAGACACCCTAGACCCCATGCAGGACACAAGGACAAACTGCAGCTCTCCAGGGCATAAACTGGCACTGGGTTTCCACCAGTACCAGCACAAAACTGCGCTGCTGGTGCGATACAACGGGCAGCAAATAGTTTGTACTTTCTGAGGTGTCAGACAAGACAGAGTTTAACACATAATGCAATTCCCACGTCGAGAAAACACAGCTAGATGAAGCTAAAAACTGCATGATGAAAGCAGTTTCAGAACCTGTTGTTAGAAAGAAAACAAGAACCAGAGCCTGGTGCTTCTTCATTAGAAAGGACTGATTCATTCACCCCTCGTGGCGGCTTAGGATGAATTTTCCTCCAGCAGCACATTAACCTCTCCTCTGCTCTTATCCCAGCTACAAGCATGGGAAGGAAGCACACAAGCCCAATTCACAATTCAGCAGCCACCGAGCCAAAAAAAGCCACTTTCCCTTGAATTTGCAGCTAACGCAGTATCTGAGACGTAAGGACACGCTGGAGCTCCCGGCACAGCCTGGAGCAGCAGCACCTTCAGTCTCTGAGAAAGCCAAGGCATAAAGCAAACCCCAAACCCCTCACCAGAACTCTGAGCACAGAGCACAACCACGTCCAGTCGAACACTGATACAAGTCCCAGATGCTCAAACTGAACGGGCAGCCGGACAGCTGAAGACATTCTAAACCACAGAGGGCAATACCCAGGGGTTTCTCAGCGCTGGGCAAGCGGAGAACAAAGCAGAGCAGCAGGCTCGAAGGAAAGGAAGCGGTGCCAGCTCAGGCAAAGCAGCCTGGTGGCGGTGCCTGACCGCAGCTCCAGCCCAGGATGGTGATTCACAGCAAGCGCCTTTCGACCTCAGCGTCAAGAGAAGCCCTTCAAGCATCACTCCTCAAGAAAGACGGAGGGAATTTAGAGCCTACCAAGTCCAAAAATCCCCAGAGCACAGTCCCAAGTGTTTCTGTCTAGTGTACACATGATTTTGCTTTGTTTTGACTCTACTGAGTCCCTTTTTAAGCACTTTACAGTTGCTACTCAGTTTGTTCTCCAGGGCAGTGACAATTCCAGCCTTTCTTAAAAAGAGCGGAGCAGGAGCTCCTAGGAGAAGCCTCGCATGTGCCTTCTGGACACAAAGGACAAAAGGAAAGAGAAAGTCACTGGGAATGGCCGCCAGTATCCACAGCAACAAGAGAAGGAAGTTGATTAACTGCGTCTGGCAGTTGTGAAGCCGAGTGCCGGCTCTTTGTCTCACCACACCAGTGAGCAGAGGCACCAGACAGCATCTCCCTGTCCTTGAACGCTCCGGGAACACTGGATGGAGGAGATAACCTGGCCGACACCCTCCTTGTTTTGCCTTCTGTCAGCAGAAACTATCCATTCCAATGCCTCCCTTCACCACTTTCTCGTGGGCTTGCCAGGGTTACCACAAGCCACTGTCGCCTCCTCCCTGCACTCGAGAGACACAGGCTCGTCCTTGAAGTCTCTGCCAACCCTTCCAGTCTAAGCCAGTAAGAAAAGCAAACTGGTGGCAAAGGCTGAAGGGGAAAAGTCTAGGAAAAGAGGCAAACAGTGATGCTTCACTCACACACACCCCCAGCTTCTAAAAAGTGTCATTTAAAAAACCGAGCCAAAAATTACTTCCAGGCACCAAAGCTGTTAATTTGCCCAATTCTTGTGTAAATCTCTCCAGTTCATGATTTCCACAACACCAGGGATACTGAGCAGTATCTTCTCACGCTAGCACGGTGCTGCTAACCCAGGAAGCCACAAGAGGGAAGGCGTCCAGGAGCACACTGGCCAAGATATCCTCAAGCACCTCAGCTGATTTGATTTTGGCATCTTTGCAGAAGAAAGAGAAGCCAAAAAATAAGAGACCGACATCACCTTCCAGGAAATGAGTCGAGGTTGACTACCCTGCAGTTCCTTGTTCCTCTTCCTGAGGATTAGGATTTGCCTTCTTCCAGTCTCCAGGAACCTCTCCCTGCTTGTCACAGGCTCTCAGAGATAACCAGGTGGCCTCACAGTGGTGTCAGGCAGTTCCCTCAGCACTCATGGGTGCAACCTGTTGGTACCACGTTCCCTACCACCCTGATCCTCCTCTACCAGAGGATCTGCCTTTCTCGTGCCAGACTTCCCCTGGGGTCTCAGAGGCCTGGGATTCCTGCAGTCTGATCTGGCCACAAGAAGGCATCAGGTGCATCAGCCTTCCTGAAGCCTGAGTGTAGCCAGGACCTCTCCTTGCTCATCCATACACCCTTGCTCCACTTCCAGACTGCTGGGATGGACCACTCTTCAGCCTGGATGTTGTTACTGAAGCATCAACGCAGCTTTTATGGACCCTTTTTCAATCCAGTGGGACTCTTCCAAGAGCAGCCCTGCAGAGGCTATAGTGTGCTCTCCTTATATCCAGGGTTGTGGTTCTTTTTGCTCTGTTCCCTCCTCTGAAGATGCTGATTTCCACCATGTGATGACCAGTGCCCTGAACCAGCTCTTCCTGAGCCATTCAATCCTGAAACAGTTCTTCCTTATTTATTAAGACCACCAGAGCACGAAGACTAGGGATGCTTCTTCCAGCTGACCAACGGAAGCCTCGTTTACCTCCTGTTCTTGATGGGGCCAGCAGCAGACACACACCACAATGTCACTCATCTTGGTCTGCCCACTAATCCTGACCAACAAACTCTGAGCTTGCTGGTGACTTATCCCCACCCAGGCAGAGCTCAAGACATTCCCACCACCCTCACACAAAGGGCAACCGCCCCCTCCTCACTTCCCTGACAAGCCTCTATCCACCCATCACAGCTCTCTGGCCACGGGAGTCGTCCCTGTTCTGCAACTGCCCATGGATTTCCCATTCCCTGTTTGTCTTCGGGGTGTTACGGGCATCTCCCACGTATCATGGTCGCTCAGCAAGAGCAAAAGATTTCCCCAGACTGTCGGCCCGCAGGTACTTCCTTCTGTTCCTGTCTACGCTTGAGGCGCTTCCGTTTCATCCTTCTTCTGTTGCCTCCTCTTCTGTTCACGTAGCCCCAAGCCTTTCACTTGCTTACCCCATCCACCACTTCCTCACCCGATCTTGCCCAAGAGGACTCCCTTCCTCCACCAACCCTCCCAATTTAAAGTTACTCTGAGCAGGCTGACCAGTCCTGCTGGTAAAGATACACCTGCCTTGCTTAGTCAGCTGGATCCTCTTTGAAGCAGTCAGTCCTGACTCTTCCCATGGTCTCCGAAACCAAAAATCCTGTTGCCAGCCACAGTTGTGCAATCCAGTGTCTGTAGGACCTGCTGAACCATCCTCCAGCCCTTTCCTCTGCCCACACCGCCCAGGCCCCGAAGCCATTTACAATCACCCAAAGCCACAGAGTCATGTTTGATCCTTTCCAGGTCACCCCTGTCCAAGCCACTGGTGCCTACACAGAAGAGCAGCAGCGATAAGTCCTATGGCCAAGTAAGTCTCAGTATCCTCTTCATCTTGTGCAGAATGAAGGCCCCTGGGAAGCACCAAACGTCCCCAGACGATAAGTCAGACCAGCAAAGAGGTCCCTCCGATCTGAAAACGCACCCCTCACCATTCCCAACCTGAAAGCAGCTGAAGGAGTAAAGCTGAAAGCTCCAGACAAGGCCCAACAGGAACCAGGAGACAGTCTGCAGCCTGGTCCAACTCACATCAACGCACACCCAACTCTTCCTGCACAGAGGCCACCTGGACACCCCACACACCGCAACAGCAATATGCTTTCCCTTGGGTTTTTTGACTCTTCCACTGGTAAAAGGCCTGTGAGGTTGGAACTGGGGACAGGGACAAGGAAAGAGCCTGTGAGGAACAAGAAAATCAGAGCTGTTTCCACAGCACAGGACCGCTGGGCGCTCTTGAACCTACCAACCTGTGCCAAGAGTCTTCAAAGCCCACCAGCTTGAACAGACCCACCAACACGGATCCCCCAGAAGCGTCGCTCGAGAAAAGCTGCGACACCACTCGGTGAAGACACAGGGAACACACCCAGAAGGCAGTGGACCTAGATGCTACTCACGAAGCACGGTCCAGACAGCTTCAATGAAGAGTACCTCATTAACACACGAGTGTGTAAAACCTTACTCCCAGCACACGTGACTCACTAGGGTCTTATTCATCCAGTTACGGACTGACTAAGGACTGCCAGTCAATTCTGGCTCAGAGTTCCCAGGAATGTCAGCCAGGTTCTCAAGAACAATGAACACATGTTTTGGCTATCACCAGCACCTCCCAGATGAGGTCTCCAGTGCCAGGAGACCGTTTTAACCCTGTGTCTCAACAGGCTACAGCTCTCGAGCGACCCACCATGCGCAGCAGCATCTGAACAAGAGCTTGCAGGTGACTAGTCAACACCACAACTGGGCCACAACAGGTCTGGTTACTGCACACTGTGCACACAAAGCTGCAGTACAGGCAGGTAAGTGGAGACCAGGTGACACCACAGTGATTGTTCTGATACAGGACTACAGCCATCTGCAGCAACACCCACAAAGCTGGTAAGACAGAGGTGAAGTGGGATGCCCCTGCAGATACTGCTTTAGTCACAAGGGTAACTGCTGTCAGAGGTGGAGGCTTCCAGGAATCTCCTCTGGTCTTTTTCCTCCCTCCTGCTTCTTTCCATGAGTGAGAACAGCGCAGATGTCCTCAGAACAGGGCAGCAACCCCTCCCATGGCCATCAGATCATCTCTCCTGGAAGGCTGCAATCACAAGCGCTGCAGGCAAGGGCAGGGCAAGGAGGCAGCAGAAGGGAACTAAGGAGAGCTCCAGGGCTCTTTTCCTCCCCACCCCTTCCAGCGCTCTCCCCACCAGCCTCACAAATTAGGTTACCGGAGCAGTGACCCCCACACAGCCAAACCAGCACCGGGCACATTCCAGGGAGCTAGAAAACCACAGGGATGAGCTACACTTCTGTTGTAGGCTGAGCTAAACAAGGGGATTCATGCAGGAGAAGCAGATGAAGAACAAGGATCATCACAGCCTGCCCAGCCAAACACTTTTCTGCACGTCAGAGCACTGACTGTCAGCATGCTCATTTCTCTACAGGGCCAACTGCACCCAAGTCGAGGTAGAACAGCACCAGACAGCCTTCGGAGAAGCCGGGCAAAGAGCTAGAACGAGCAGAAGCCTAAAGACAAATCTCAGCTGCTGCAAAGTCCAGATTTCTCTCTACTGCTGAGCTCCTCTCCTCGACTGCTCAGAGGCAGCAGCCTCGTACTCCTTCAGGAGCAATGGGACTGACTTGGTTCCAAGGCCACAATGCAACTGTGCTCTGTTGAACTAAGGAGATTGTCTGGAGGAGGGGAAAGTGGCCACTTTCTTCTGTGGATTACAAGGAAAAAGAACAACTTGTGAGCTGGTGATTAGAGGCTCTGACCCAACAGTGACTGTGCTCCTTGTCTAAAAAGCGTCAGCAGAATTCATCTAAGAAACTCCCCTCAACCAGGGCTTTGAGATCATCAGTCAAATATTCTCAAACCAGAGCTTTGAGATCATCAGTCAAATATTCTCAAACCAGAGCTTTGAGATCATCAGTCCTTTGTTCCCACGTGCAGGAGTGAGGATATGAGTAATGGTGCCCCACTGCCCCCTTCACAGGCCACTGTGGGATACTGGAGTGACAGTCAATGGTCAGACAGCTCTCATGACACCGTGCTCTTGCCTAGTGCTCGTCACAGTGATCCTCAAGCTCCTGCTTGCCTTGTACTACAGACCCACCACAGGGTCAAGGCAAAAGTCTCCAGTGTTAACACAGAGCCCGCTGGGGACCAGTTGCCCCCATTTGCCATCCCACACCACATACCACTCCGTTAACTGTGGGGGCAGATGCTTCCCACCACCACCAAAGCCTAGAGTATCAGAATACTTAGATTTAAAAAACTACGGAAACAGCAAATTCATAAGGAATTGAGGATAACCAGGGTGATTGTGTGTCTTTAACATCCTGGGAAAAGAAAGTAGCGTGCTTGAAGCACGTGGAGCTGTGAAGATACAGCAGCATGCCAGTATCACTGGAGTTCTGAGCTTCTACACAGACCGGGTTTGGTGTTGGGCTGGGGGGGGTGTTGAGGGTTGTTTTGAATTAATATCTTAGTTCATTTTTACAAACACAAATCCTAGCAGTGTAACAAGAACACTGAATTGCCAGAAGAAAATCCACTGGGCGGGTCCTGAAAGTGAAAGGAAAGGATCCTCCTGCTCTAGCACATCCAGAAGCTCAGAGCCACCCGGGGTTTCACCGCTCCCACTGTCCAGTACCCAGCATCAAAACAACAGGACCACAAGGTCTCTTCCTCCGGACACAGGTCCAGCGAAAAAAAATACAACGGCTGGGGAAAGCATTTAACAAATGCGATCGGGGAGGAGCTGAAACACCTCAGTTGTCTCCCACGTGTCACAGACGAGCATGAGGAATCCCGACAAAGTCTGTTAGGATCATAGAATGGAATCAGCCAGCTCTACAAATCAGGGCCTCTTCTGAAGTCTCGAAGGACCACGAAGAAGTAAAGCTCAAGGGCAAAGTAAGCAAAGCACTAGTTCTCCATATCCTCGAGTTTATGTACTGATTACTACACAGGGGCGTTACTCCAGAACTGCAAACACTCACAACTATTAAGAGTCAGTTTAAATTCACATAAGAAAACTAATGAGATTAGATCTGTTTTCTGCTTGTCCTGTTCTCACCCTCATCACACGGGTGCTGTCAGTAGAATTTCTGCCTCCTCCATTTAAAACACACACTCCTTCTAGCCTCCAGCTATCCCCAGCCCACAAGCACCCTGACCCAGACTGCTCATTTGGTTTATGGCACCAGCTCACATCAGACAAGCCACGCAGCCACCTTTTATGTTTAGAAACAGGTAGTTATTTCCTAAACATACTAGTTATAGCATTAAGAGGTACAAAGGAGCTTTAAAGGTCCTTCAATCCTGGGTGTACACTCGTTGCTGGTAGACCTACCACTCCCAAAAATGAGACACTATCGTAGCTGGTCTGTTTAAGGAAAATGAATTCAAACCTGTTTCCCACCAGCCTCGGATTCTGAAAAGGTTGGGGGGACACGAAATAATACAGGGGAAAAAAATGACCAACAGAGCCGCAGAGCAATGCCCTGCCCTGCCCCAGAGAGTCACGGCACAGGCTGGAGGGATCCACAGGCTGCCCCAGAAGTTTCACTTCAGCCTCGGGGCGGGACCCCTCACCTCGCAGAGGGGCTCGGGGCTGGCTCAGGATGTGTCAGCAGCGACCACATCCTTCCTCCGAACGGGAGGGAGAGTCCCGAGGGAGCGCAGATTCCACGGAAAGGCAAAACGCGGGATCGGAAAAACGGCCCAGCCCGCGCTGCCTCCGGGAGGGCAGGAAGCTGGGCAGAGCAGTGCACAGCACCGAGGGGTTGGTGCCGACTATTCGGAGAGATTTGCTGCTCTGGAGAGACGCAAAGTTCGCCCGAGCGCCCCGCAAAGCCGCTCGGTAACGCACAGGCCACAGCGGGGTTAACAGCGGGCGCAGGACGCATGTGCTCGGCGGCGGCTNGAACCCGCGGCCGCCGGAGCCGCCCCAGCGCGCCCCGCGCCAGGCGGGAACGGGCCGGCCGAGCTCTTGGGCCGCGGGGCCGCGTCCCCGGCGCGGAGCGCGAGGAAGAGGCGCCCGGGGAGCTGCCGCCGGCCCTCCGGCACCCAGCCCCCACCCCGACCAGCGGGGCACCCCCTCACACACGCCGGCGGGAGCTGCATCGCCNGCAGCCGGTCGTTCTCCAGCTCCAGCGACCGCACACGGTCGATGTAGACGGCCAAGCGGTCATTGAGCTGCCGCAGCTCTTCCTTCTCCTGCAGGCGGGAGATGCGGGTCGGTGACAGCGGGGTCCCGCCGGGGGTGCCGCGGCTCGGGGTGCCTGACATGGCGCTGGGTTCGCGGGCAGGCGGGCAGCGGGCTCATTCAATCCAGCCGCACCGGGGGAGGAGGGAGCGGTAAGATGGCGGACAGCGCCTGCCCCGCCGCCGCGCCGCCTGGGAAATGGAGTCTCCGCGCCAAGATGGCGGCGCCGCGGGGGGTGTCGGGAGGCGGAGTCCGCCGCCGCCATTTTGTGGCGGGCAGTGGCTGGCGGGCGGGTTGAAACGCGCCGTCAGGCCGGTGCGCGGTCTGTGCTGGGCATTTGTGGTTTATTTATGTAATAAAACCGTGAGGGAGCGGAGCTACGAACCGCTTTGTTCCTCACGGGCCCCTCGGCTGCCAGCCGCTGCTCCCAGCCAGAGCGGTGGCTCGGGCCTTGTTGGGTGCCCGAGCCCTGGGCCCCTGGCACAGGCCAGGGGAGCGGTGCTGGGCAGAAGCAGTGCTGTGCTGCTCCTCGTCCTGTGCTGCTGACATGTCTGTGGTATCTCACCCATGGGACGTGTTTTTTAGTATGAAAATACAGTTACATAGCCCTGCTTTGAGCCATTAATGAATTTGCTGGGCTTTGCTGTTTGCACTGCAGTGTTTTACAGGCCAAGGACCAGCTCGTTGCCTAAACTAGAGAGTCTCAGTATAAACAGCCCTTGGCTATTTTCAGGAGTTAATTTTTAGAGATTTCTAGAAATTTCTTCCAAAGTTGCTTTATGAGAGCTTGCGGTGCTACTGAGCAGTTCAAGAAGGCAGCTGCTTGGTTCCACATCAATATGAGAAGGGCCTTCTTCACAGTGAGAGTGACAGAGCACTGGAACGGGCTGCCCAGGGAGGTTGTGGAGTCTCTTCCTCTGGAGACGTTTAAAACCCACCTGCACATGTTCCTGTGCGACTTGGTCTAGGTGATCCTGCTGCGGCAGGGGGATTGGACGGGATGATCTCATGAGCTCCCTTCCAATCCCTGATGTTCTGTGATTCTGTGGTCCTGAAATCCTTCTGCAGAACCAGCAGCCACATTTCGAGGTCCCTTCCAATCCCTGATGTTCTGTGATACAAACTAAAATCCACTGAGAAGCTTTCTCTTCCCAAAGATTCAGTGAGTTATTTTTCCCCAAAAGCTATTTCTAATGAACGTACTTCTGTCGCTTCTTGCGTGTTAATCGGTATAAACTGGATTATTGTTCCCGTGAGCTGATTCTTTGTGCCCCAAAAGTGTGGAGGCTGAAAAGCTCTTCCCAACCTTTGGCAACTAGGGAAGGCTGAGAAAAGGGCAATTTCCTGCCTGAGAAGAATTAAAAACAGATTCGGATGCTGTCGTGCGTACGCATGGGCAGCAAAGGAAACAGCACCGTGAGCAGAGTTGTGCTGGGCATGAGAGGGAGGGTTGGTCTTGATGGAGAAACAGGAGCAATAAAATGCTGAACAATAGATGAAAAGAAACCTCGGGAGCCAGGTGGAACAAATAGATGCAGATGGGTCAGCACAGAACCTCATCTTGAGCCTCTGGGACCCCAGTAGTGAGTTCTCCTCAAATTGGGAAAGCTCCAGATAAATCAAGGCATTCTGGATGCTCCAGAGCCTTGTTGGCTTGTAGACAACCTTATGGCTCTCTACAGCGAGGCTGCTGCTGGTGTCTTCTCCGAAATCACTAATGATAGGACAAAAGGAAATGGCCTCAAGCTGCATCAGGGGAGGTTTAGGTTGGATCTTAGGAAGAAGCTCTTTCCTGAGAGAGTGGTTGGGCACTGGCACAGGCTGCCCAGGGAGGTGGTGGAGCCCCCATCCCCGGAGGGGTTTAGAAAGCACTTGAAGTCTAGGGGTCAGGGAGATGCTGGGATGAGAGCTGGCCTTGATGATGCTGGAGGTCCTTTCCACCCATTTATAAGTGGAGAGGCCGCTCCCGGGCTCTTCGGGAGCTGGCTGAGCTCTGCTCGCAGGGGCTCACGATCCCGGAGGCCCCTTCCAGCCAGGACGATGCGATGGCCCAGTGCTTCACCCCAGCCTCTGCTGAGGGCTGCGGGGCTCCCACGCCGCGACCGGCAGCTGCAGCAGGGGCTCCGTGAGCGACGCCTACAAGTCCCAGCGTCCCGCCGCCTCTTTTGTTCGGCCGGGCGGGGGGAGCTGCCCCTCGGGCCGCCCGGGGCTGCGGGCGCTGCCGCGGGGCCGCCTCCTCCTCCTCCTCCTCCTCCTCGGCGGCTGCCAGTGGCCGCTCCGGGCGACTTTTGAATTTTGGCGCCGGGCTGCGAACTGGGAGATCAACCGCCCCTGGAGCGGCTCCAGCCCCGGCTGCGAGCGCCCAGCCCTGCACTCGGAGTGAACCCGAGCGCTCCCAGCCCCGGGAGAGCCGCTGGCAGAGCAGCTCCGAGCTCTGCCGACGTGGAGCCGGTGCGAACACGAGAGATTTCAGGAATGCTGGAAGCCTCTGCATCGAGCGCTTTGGGGTGAGCTCGGTCCTGCTCTGGCGACTGGACGCGATGCTCTGCCCAGCTGTCATGTTTGGGGAATTCCTTTCCGAGCTTTGCCTAATGTCGAGTAAGAATGTCCCCCAGATGGAAATCACAGAGCATAGAGCATCAGGGACTGGAAGGGACCTCGAGAGATCAGCCAGCCCAATCCCCCTGCCACAGCAGGATCACCCAGACCAAGCCACACAGCAACATGTCCAGGTGGGTCTTAAACCTCTCCAGAGAAGGAGACTCCACAACCCCCCTGGGCAGCCTGTCCATCCAGATGTAAATCACAAAACATCAGGGATTGGAAAGACCTCTTGTCCCCCTCTGCTCTGCCCTGGTGAGGAGTCTTGTGTCCAGTTCTGGGCTCCTCAGTTCAAGAGGGACGTGGAGCTGCTGGAGGGAGTCCAGCACAGAGCAACGAGGATGATGAAAGAGGTGGAGCAGCTCCCTTCTGAGGAGAGGCTGAGGGAGCTGGGGCTCTCTAGTTTGGAGGAGACTGAGGGGTGACCTCATGAATGTCTATAAATATGTGAGGGGTGGGTGTCAGGAGGATGGAGCCAGGCTCTGCTCAGGGGCACCCAGTGACAGGACGAGGGGCAGCGGGTGTGAGCTGGAAGGTTCCATAGAGACATCAGAAGGACCTTCTTCATGGTGAGGGTGACAGAGCCCTGGAATGGGCTGTCCGGGGGGGTTGTGGAGTCTCCTTCTCTGGAGCCGTTTCAAACCCACCTGGATGTGTTCCTGACTGACTTGGTCTGGGTGATCCTGCTGTGGCAGGGGGACTGGCCTGGATGACCTTTGGAGGTCCCTTCCAGTCCCTGATGTTCTGTGGTTCTGTGATTCATTCTGTAGCAGGAAGCGGAACACTTTCCTCCTCAGCACCCTTCTCCAGCAGAAACTTGTGGGTTCAGTTGTCCCATCCCGACTCAAAAGAGCAGTGTGGGGGTGGGCTGGCGAGAGGAGCACGTTGGGTTGTCTGTCTGACTCCATCTCCTGCGGGGAGGAGGGGAAACGCAGGGCCTGAGAGCCCACCAGGCAGCTGTGTTGGGCAGGGAGTACAATGCTCTCTTGAGTGGTGGAATTAGCATCTGTTCAAGCCCCGGGGAGCCTCTGTGATCGCCCTGTCACACAGGTTAGGGCTGAGCCACACTGACTCTTGTCCTCCTTGTCTCAAATATTTAGCGATTAGTTCTTCCATTAAGGACCTTGGCAGGTCTGTGCCACCCAAAACAGTCTTATCGTCAGCTCCCTCTGTGCCTTCACAAGCTGGAACTGATTCCTCAGCCCAGACACAACCATTTGGTGGTTAACAAAGAGACAATCTAGGAATGTGCCAGGCTGAACTCACTGGGCCACAGGGGGATCCCCCCGGGGCCACCTTCCCTGGGCTGTCTGGAGCACACCAAGGCGCCTGCCTCACCCTCTCCCCCTCACTGACTCTGTGTGCAAAGCAGAGCTGCTGCACGGCCAGGTTCCACCCTGATGCAAAGTCAGGAGCTTGGAAGTGCCCTGGGCTCAGTGCTGCAGCTCTGCCTCAGGGGTGCTGGAAGCTCCTCAGACCGTCTGGGTAGGATAAGGAGCAGCCTGAGGGATGTCAGAGGGCTCTGCCTGGCACTGGAGTGCTTCTCGGCTCAGAAGAATGAAGAGGTGGCTTCCAGCACGTAAGGAAGGCAAAGGAGAGTGCAGAACAGCTTCCTCAGTGGTCGCCCAGTTTCCTGTCCTGCTGGGTGTAGCCAGTTCTCTGATGCTGTCGGGATGACTGACAGTTTCACGCGTCTGAGGATGCAGCGTTTTCACTGCTGCTTCTGACTTCAGCTGCTTCAGCTGCCCAGCGGCCGCTACCCTGCCCTCATCTTTCTCAGTTCACACGTTATTATTACTTGTGTGTCTCTCACAGCAGGGTTGTGCCTGTCTTTTCCAGGGTTGCCTCTGCCTCGGGTTCCTTATCTGGCTCAGAACAGACTGACAGTGTTTGATCCATTGTCTCAGACACCCCCATTCATCTCCGGAAGAGCCGAGGGTTGCAGCCAAGGGCACAGAACGTTTGCTCCGGGCTCAGTCCAGCCTCAACAGTCACGGAATCCCAGAGCGACTGAGGCTGGAGAAGCCCTCTGAGCTCAGCCAGCCCAGGACCTAGCATCACCACAGTGGCCAGCCCAGGGCACTCAGGGCCACAGCCAGGCTGCCCTTCACCACCTCTGGGGGTGGGGACTCCCCCACTGCCCTGGGCAGCC
>VXBP01010632.1:0-23745 GCA_013400115.1 Rhinopomastus cyanomelas | reverse complement strand
AACACCCCCAGCTCCCTCAGTCTCTCCCCATCAGACTTCCCCTCCAGTCCCTTCTCCAGCCTCATTGCTCCTCTGGACCTGCTCCAGCTCCTCCATCTCTTTCTTGAAGACAGGGGCCCAGCAGGGCCCCCAGTACTCAAGGGGAGGCGTCCCCAGTGCCCAGGACGGGGGGAGAACAGTGTCCCCATCAGTAACCAAGGCTGGGGAGGAGATTCCAGGTCCATGCTTGGAACTGGTCACTCCTTTGTGGCAGGAAGACTTCATTCTCAGGAGGGGGTGGGTTGCCCTTTAAATCCTTGTACTGGAACCAGACCCTGCTCTCATCAGGCCAGAAAGAAAGGAGAACTTTTTGAAAGCCTCCACATTTCCCCTCCATCTCTTGAGCTGGGAGATGAGGAGCCTGACGGGTGACCTCATTCATGTCGATAAATATGTGAGGGGTGGGTGTCAGGAGGATGGAGCCAGGGTAGAGGTCAGCAGGATGGAGCCAGTGGGTGTGAGGAGGATGGAGCCAGGCTCTGCTCAGGGGCACCCAGTGACAGGACAAGGGGCAGCAGGTGTGAGCTGGAGCAGAGGAGGTTCCCCATCAAGGTGAGAAGGACCTTCTTCCCTGTGAGGGTGCCAGAGCCCTGGCAGGGGCTGCCCAGTGAGTTGTGGAGTCTCCTGCTCTGGAGACATTTCAAACCTGCCTGGATGTGTTCCTGTGTGACTTGGTCTGGGGGATCCTGCTGTGTCAGGGGGATTGGACTGGCTGATCTGTTGAGGTCCCTTCTGGTCCCTGATGTTCTGTTCAAAGGAAGAAGCTGGGGAGGGAGTGGAGAGGGGTCACGTTTCCACTTTTCCACGCAGTGGGACAGTCCCTGTCCGGAGCAGCTCAGCCAGCTCCATCCCTCAGGCAGGGGGAGCGTGGCAGCGTGTGACAGCCCCCAGCCTTCCCCTCGCGGGCTCCCCAGAGCTCAGGAGCTCTTCCAGTGGAACAGGACAACACCTTTCTTGCCCCTAAAGCAGCTGAGGTGGCTGCACAGGCCCAAGATCAAGCATTTCCTTCCAGCCCTGGAGTCGGTGGAGGTGGCGCCGCGGGCATCAAGGCAGGGCTTGTGCCCAGCACCGGTACTGGACCGTGGGGCAACCCACGTCCAACAGCTCGGCGCTCGCCTTCCACACGCAGAGCTGCACCTCATTCCAGCTGCCCTTGCGTGGCTCCCGAGACGAAAGGCTCCTCTCAGAGCCCCTCCTCAGCCTCGCACACCCCATCCCCTGAGCTGGGTGGTGGCTGCTCCCGCGTGCGGGCCCTGCCAGCGCAGGGCTTGCGTTATCGGCCGGCAGCAATCCCAGCGCCGCTCTGCCGGGCGCTCAGCTCCGGGGCCAGCGAAGCCGCTCCGTGGCCAGCACGCCCCCAGCCCAGCGCTGTTATGATATGAATCCTCCCAGGCTCGTGCAAAACAAGCCCCGTGGTTTCTTCAGAGCAGCCGTTTGGCGCCTGATTTTCAAATCCGCGAACCAACCGCTGCTGGCCGGGCGCCCGTCGCCGCAGAGCTATTTACATCCTTCCCTCCAGCAGCTGCCGTAGCAGTCCCTTCGCAGCCGCAGGGCTGGCTCAGCCTCGGCCGTGCTCTCGCTGGAGAGGTGGGTTAAGGTGTCAGCGCTGAACAAACAAGCCCCCCACGCACGAACCCCGCGTTGGGAGCTCCCTCGTTAGCAGGGAAGGCTGAAACAGAAACCTCTGGCCGCCCCCCTTGAGGGATACTTAGCTCAGCCTGCAGCAGGAGAAGGGCTGCGATCGCTGCGAGTCCTTCAGGCAGAGCCTGTGCCCAGGGGAGAGCTCCCAGGGTAGGACGTCTGTGAGAGGGGACCCAGCTACGGGGGTGGGATCAGGCTCTTGTGCATCTGAGGTGATTTGTGAAGGAGATGAAAGTGACACGAGAGCTACGAGGGTGGGATCAGGCTCTTGTGCATCTGAGGTGATTCGTGAAGGAGATGAAAGTGACACAAGAGCTACGAGGGTGGGATCAGGCTCTCTTGTGCATCTGAGGTGATTCACAGAATCACAGAGCATCAGGGCTGGAAGGGACCTCGAAAGATCATCCAGTCCAACCCCCCTGCCAGAGCAGGATCACGTAGACCAAGTGCAGAGGAACATGTCCAGGCAGGTTTGAAAGGTCTCCAGAGAAGGAGAGATGAAAGAGACACTTCCTGCCCTTCCAAAGCAGGACTCACCCAGGTCTCAAAGGGCTCCACAAAGGATGATGGATCAAGCTTTATACAACAGTGTTAAGATGACCACGAAGGTTACTCAGTTAATGTCTGCACCAGCTTGTGCTCCTTCTGGAGTCACCTAGGTGACTTGTGGGGTCACTTACACCTGGCTTTTAGCTCCTTTCAATGCTCCTGGGTCCTTGGACAAGACTTTGCCGGGCTGTGGCTGGTGGCAGCGGCGAAGCACAGCTATGACAGGAACCCACTCGCTGTCCTCAGTTGGTACCAGACTGCTGCAGCCAGAGAGACCCTGCCCGACCCCGTGCCGTGGGCTGGCACTTCCCTGGGTAAATCAAGAGAGGTTCTCCTCCTGCTCTGCTCTGCCCTGGTGAGACCACATCTGGAGTGCTGGGTCTGGTTCTGGGCCTCTCGGCTCCAGAAGGCACGCGCATGGCCAGAGTCACGGAGATGGACCACTGCCGGCCGGAGGCAGCGACAGCTGGAAGCCTGCATCCTCTTCTCCCCGCTGGCAGCCTGATGGGGCCAGAGGAACTGGCCACAAGCTGCACCAGGGTGGTTTAGGCTGAATGGTGGGAAGAACCTGTCACTGAAAGGGTTATCAGACATAGGAACGGGCTGCCCAGGGCAGGGGTGGAGTCTCCGTGCCTGGACCTGCACTGATTTCATAGACATGATGCTGAGGGACATAGTTTCACGGTGACCTGATGGAGCCAAGATGAAGGTTGGAGGGCTCTTCCAGCCCAAGAGATGCTGTGATTCTTCCCCACACCCACACTGTGCTGGTCTGAACCAGCCCAGAGGGGCAGGAGCTCTGGTCCATGCAGCCTGCTGTCCCTGCGTGTTGCACTACCCACCCACTCTACCCCTCCTGCTAAGCAAATAGGTTTTGTTGACTCTGTGGTTCTGCTTCAGTGGCCACCCCACCCAGGTTCCAAGTGCTTTTGAGTCAGATGAATGAAAGGCTGGATGTTACGAAGCTCTTCCTCATAGAAAGGGCGAGCAGAGCCTGGACTGGACTGCCCAGGGCACTGGTGGAGTCCCCATCCTTGGAGATGGTGAAGGACAACCTGGCTGTGGCCCTGAGTGCCCTGGTCTGGCTGCTGGGGTGATGTGAGGTCCTGGGCTGGGCTGGCTGAGCTCAGGGGGCTTCTCCAGCCTCAGTAACTCTGACTCTGATCATTCTCGCTGCTTTCCTGCCTTCCTCTGGCCCAGGGACCTCTGTGGCCAGTGGTCTTCCCTGCTGATGTTCCAAGTGTAAAGCCTGGGCAGAGAATCCATCCCCTGGGCAAGGAGTGGGACCTGGTAGAACCCCAAGCCTTTGCTGAACGTGCAGCGTCATGGAATCAGCCAGGAGAAAAGGCTCTGGAGCTCTCGGGAGGCCCCGGGTGCCGGCAGAGAGCACAGCTGACACCAGCTCACGTGCAGCTGCTCCCTGGAATGGTGTCACTGGAGGAGCCTCTGCGCTGGGAAGCCCTTCTTGCCTCCACCCCCCAGCTGAAGCCCTCCTGGGGTGGGTAGGAGACGTGCCCTTGCTTAGCGGGACCAGGTCTCTCACGGGTCACCTCGGGGCCGTAGGAAAGCCTGTGCCAGAGCGGTGAAGGATCCTTCACGGAGCACTCTGCAGCTCTGGAGCAGAGCTCCTCCCATTGCAGAGCGGTCTGACGAGGTGAAGGAGAGCCGTGGGGGGCTTGGCACCCGCTGGGCTAGAAACCAGAGCCAGCTCAGAACCTGCTTCTGGACCTTGAGGACCTCATAGGCTCCACTGAGCTGCCAGCCTGGGCTTCTGCCTCACTCCAGGAGGCTACTCACGGCTGAGACAGCCCAAGAACCCACCAGCAGAGACTGACGCACGGGCTGAGTTCATCTGACCTCCCAAAGGCCCGTGGCAAATGCTGGCCACGCTTGGCAGGGCTGCAGAACACTGCTGCTTTGCCCAGAGCAGCTAATTCTGAGGGAAGTCTGCGGGGCTGCAGGTGGCCTTTCCCACCTCATGCAGACGAAACCTTTCCATCGCCAGCAGGTAGGAAGGGAAGTCGCAGGGGTCCCTCTGAAAGGTGGGACAGGGGAGAAGCAGCAGGGGACACCAGCACAGCAGCTGCAGGGGAAACTGAAGTTCTCCTCAGGCTGCTTCCTGACAAGAAGGCAGCAGATCTGGTTCTCACTGGCAGAACAGGGGCTGTCACCTTCTCATTGGGAAGCGATGAGCGACTTCTCTGTGAGGAAACCCAAAGCTCAGCTGCCTGTCGCCGCAGACACAGGCGAAATGAAGACGCTCCGTCGCACGGCAACGGGGTGAAGAGGCTGAGGGGGGAGTCCGAGCTTTGTGAGGCCCTGCTCAACCCCAGAAGGGTTAAACCCCGTCCTTTGGCAGATGAAGCCAGCAGCTGCGGGGCTGCCTCTGCTCGGGCAGGGCAACACAGTTGGACTGGCCAGGTGGACAAAACCCTTCGCTGGGCAGGAGCTCCCAGGAACAGGCAGGGGTTGTTTTCCCGTTTTCCCTGGAGCAGGTGGACTCGGGAACAGGTGCGGGTCTGCGGCAGCGCGTGCGACAGCGTTAGCCTGGGCACAAAGCACCCTTCCCTCTCCGCTGCTCCTCCACTAGCGATGGGAACGGCTGCAGGGCTCTCCTGCCTTTCCCCTCTCCGGACAGCAGCTCGCTTCAGGGTGCTCCAGACGTGAGTGGAGCCACCCGTGCCTGGAGTCCAGCTGACTTGCCAAGAGTTTGCTTTAAAATCAGCTTCAGGCCACTGCAGCTGGAAGAGCCAAGCTGCAGGGTGAGAGCTGCCCTGTGCTGTGCGCAGCAGGGCTTTGTTTGAAACCACAACGAACCCCGACTGATGAACCCCGGCCAGAGAAACCGGTTAGTCGGAGCACCAGTGAGCAGGGCTTGAACGTGATGTGAGGGACGGCGAGCAGCGGGCAGCTGCCCAGCAGAAGGCAGCCAGGGCTCAGCCTGTCCCCTGCACGAGCCCCGATGGACAAACCCTGTGCAGGAGAGACAGAAGTGTCCAGGCCCTTCTGTAGCTCTCTCTGGCCCCCTCGGAGGAGCGTGGTGGAGCAATGGTGGCCTGTGAGAGGGACCTTGCATCACAAGTTTGTGTCTGACAGCCACGGCCACTTCTTAGCCGGCAGAGAGATGTTATCCCTCCTGCTGCCCCAACGTCCTCTTTTTTGGAGCCCTGTTGGCTCCTTTTGGCTGATCCTCAGTCCCAGTCACCCAGCCGATGCCTGGCCGTGCTCTGCCCTCCTGTGGAGAGCAGGGGCCGAAGCTGTTCGGCTGAGGGGAGGACGTCGCTCCCTGCTTCAGCCTTGCACTGGGCAGCAGAGCCCAGGGACACTGGCTGCTGGACCACTGGGTGTCTGTGGGGACATTGGGTGTCTGTGGGGACATTGGGTGTTGGCTGGGACAATAGGGATTTGTGGGGACACTGGCTGTTGTGACAACGGCGCCGGTACTGCAGGGCCAAGTCCTTAGTGGGACTGTGGGGTCTAACAGCAACAGGGACCGATCCGCAATTTCTTTAAAACATCAAGATATTAAAATTTCCAACGAAATCGGTATTTTCACCTCAGTGTTCCCCACTGGAACAGCCTCTGCAGGCAGCGAACAGCCCCGCGGGTTGAACCTGCCAGCGCTCGTTCTGCGGTGACGACCGGTGCAGGCCCAGGGCAGCCCAGGCCTTCACTGCAACGGGCTCGGCTCGGTTGTCTCTCAAAGCGGCCAAACCGCGGCCCGGCCGTGGGAGGAGAGGGCGAGCGGAGTCCGTTTGGGCTACGAACCGGTTCTGCTCAGCTCCGCAGCGACCCTGCTCCGGCCGGACCCGCGGCGCCGCTCCCCGAACAGTGTCGGGCCCTCAGCAGCAGGGTCTGCCGGGCGCGGCTCAGGGTCCCGCACAGGCACCAGCGCCGCCGCTGAAGAGCCACGGGCGGCAGCGTTCAGACGCCAACCGGGCGCAGCCAGGCTGTTGGCGGTGCCGCCGCATCCCCAGCGAGGGCCCCACCCCGCCCGCAGGGCCCTTCCCGCCGATACTGAGAGGGCTGGGCGGACCGGAAGAGGCGCCGTCCCGGCGTCCCCCGCGCGCGGCCTTCTTCCGGTCCGGCGACACCAACAGGGCGGCAGGTGAGGCCGGGCCTGGGCCGCCATCCGCGTCCATCTGCTCCCCTCGTCATCCCGCCGCGCCCCTTTCGCCTCCCCCCCCGCGCTCCCGCACCCTGTCCCCGCGTTTCTCCTGCTGATTGATCGCTCTCTCCCGCAGCCATGGCGATCCGCTACCCCATGGCCGTGGGCCTCAACAAGGGCTATAAGGTGACCAAGAACGTGACGAAGCCCCGGCAGTGCCGCCGCCGCGGGGTGAGTATGGGCCGGCTCCCCGGGGGTGCTCCGTAGCCTCTGGGCGGGGGGGACCGACTGTGGGTCGCGGTGCTATTGCTCGGGGAGGCGGGAGGGTTCGGAAGCAGCAGCTGGCGGGGAGGACCCGGGTGGCGGCGGTAAAACCCGCTTGGTCCAGAGACCCGAGCCCGGACAGGCTCTGGGGGGGCCTTGGTGCGGCCTTGTAGGGTCCAAGGGGATAGGGGGCTGTAAAAAGTAAGGGGATGTCTTTCGCAGGGGCTGCTGTGATAGCGCCAGGGGTGATGGTTAAAGGGAGAGAGGGAGATTCAGACTGGAGAAAAGGAAGAAGAAATTGTTGATGCTGAGGATGTGAGGCCCTGGCCCAGGTTGCCCAGAGAGAAGCCCCGTCCCTGGCTCCATCCCAAGTCAGGCTGGCCCTTGGGGCTCTGAGCAACCTGCTCACGGCAGGGCAGAACAGGGACTGGAGAATCTCTGAGGGTCCCATCAGCCCAAATCAACCTGTGAGTCTGTGATGGTACCTAAATGGTTGCACAAGTCAGAGCTTCTTGACTCGTGGTTCTGGGGCCGCTGTCTGGCCCTGAACTGTGGAGAAACCCCACAGGAGTGGTAGTGTTTGCAGGTTGAGGCAGTGATGGCTACTGCCCTGTGACTTAAACCATGGGAAGTGCCCCGTTCCGTGCAGGGGGCGGATGGAGCGAAGCAGCTGGTTGTGGGAGCTGGGAGAGGAATGGGAGGTAGTGGGAGAGCAGGGCAGATGGTTTCAGCTGTAGCTTAAGTTGAATTAGTAGCTTGTCCAAGGCTTAACCCGCAACCAACAGCTCAGCCCCTCTGACCACTTGCTCTCTCCCCTTTGGTGAGATGGGGAGAGAGTGGGAAGAGTAAATAAACCCACAAATCCAAACCAGCCCAGCACCAGCTGCCTTGGAGGAAATCAGCTGAGGCCCAGACAAGCTCAGTGCACGGCAGCATAGAGACAGATCATGAGGGGCTGGAAGGGACCTCCAGGGGTCATCAGGTCCAGCTGCCCTGCTCGAGCAGGATTGTAGAACCTGAGATGGGTCACACAGGGCTGCGTCCAGACAGGTCTGAAAAGTCACGAGAGAAGGAGACTCCACACCCTCCCTGGGCAGCCCCTTCCAGTGCTGTGGTATCACTCACCTGTGCTGCAGCTGACACCCGGTGTCCCTTGTCCTGTCCCAGGGTGCAGGTTAAAAGAGAGTGTCTCTTTCTTCTTGACACCCAGCCCTCATGGATTTCTAGACAGGGATTAACCTTCTCTCCAAGCTAAAAAGTCCTGGATCTCTCAATCTCTCCTCATAAGGCAGGTGCTCCAGTCCTGTCGTCCTTGTGGCCCTCCGATGGAGACTCTCAGTCAGTTCTCTGTCCCTCTTGGACCGGGGAGCCCAGAATTGGACACGATACTCCAGCTGTGGCCCCACTAGGGCAGGGAACAGGCTGGGTGGGGCCAGTGCCCAAGGCCCTTCTGATCCTGCTGGAATTGGTATCCAGAGATGCTGCTGCTGCTGGAGCAGGTGCCAGGCCCAGGGCTGTGGCGGAGCTGGGGTCAGGGTCACCCACTGTGAGACAGGGGCCAGGGATCCCCCTCCCTTGGGCCGTGCTGGTAGCGTGAACTGGTGTTGGGGCCTCACCCCACTGTCTGTGTCCCTGCAGCGCCTGACCAAGCACACCAAGTTTGTGCGCGACATGATCAGGGAGGTGTGTGGCTTCGCCCCCTACGAGCGACGCGCGATGGAGCTGCTGAAGGTTTCCAAAGACAAGCGGGCTCTGAAGTTCATCAAGAAACGGGTGGGTCGGGCTGACGCCTCCGTGAGGACGGCAGGAGCTGCTGGAGTGAACTTCCTGCCCTTCCCTGGGCATCGTTGGCTTTTTAATGCATTGTCTTGGGTTTTGTTGGTGGGGAAGCGGAGGGACGGCTCTGGGGGAAGGAGGAGAGAGGGGATGAGCACCCCCAACCAGGTGGCTCAAAGTGGGGTTTCCTGAGGGCATCTGCGAGAGGTCAAAGCAGCTTCTGCCTTGTCCTAGACAATTGCAGAGGGCTGCCGTGGCAGGTGGTGCGCGGTCCGTGTGTCTCAGGACCCATCCTCCTGCCCACTCCTAGGAGCAGCCAAGGACATGGAGCTGTCAGAGCGGGGACAGAGGAGGCCCCAGAAGTGCTGCTCTGAGGGTGAAACCCTCTGCTGGGGGAGTTTTGGGGGTTCAGCTGGAGAAGGGAAGCTCCAGAGAGCCGTTAATGCAGCCTTTCAGGGCTTAAAGGGGCTGGTAAGAAATACTGAGGGGACTTTGCAGCAGGGGCTGCTGTGGTAGGACAAGGGGTGATGGATAAACTGGGAGAGGGAGATTCAGACTGGAGAGAAGAAATTGTTGATGTAGAGGTTTGATGAGACCCTGGCCCAGGTTGCCCAGAGAGGTGGGAGAAGCCCCATCTTGGGTCAGCCTGGACTATGGGGCTCTGAGCAACCTGCTGTGGTTGGGGATGGCCCTGCTCACTGCAGGGGGTTGGCTGAGCATTTGGGGACCCCAAACCAGTCTGATTCTAAGCTGGAGCTTGTCTCCACTGGGATGGACACTGACGATGCTGCTCTCTGCCCTGCAGGTCGGCACTCACATTCGGGCCAAGCGGAAGAGGGAAGAACTCAGCAACGTCCTGGCAGCCATGAGGAAAGCTGCTGCCAAGAAGGATTGAGCTGTGCAGCCTGTACCTCAATAAAGCCCTTTCTCACAAAACCAGAGCTGTGACTGGTTTAGGGGGATCAGGGCGTGTGGGAGGTGGGGCTGACGAGACAGTAAGCCACAGCTTGCAGCGCTGCGTCGTGCAGCTGGAGATGCTGGTCGTGGCCTGTGGCGAGTTCTGGGGTTGGGCCCCTACCCTCAGTCCCTGTGGAGGCTCCTGCAGTGGTTCATCCTGTGAAGGCTGTGCTCCCTCCACCTCTGGGTCTGCAAACCTCCGTGGTGGTGGTAGAAGTCCAGGGCTAAAACTTGTTGAACACAGTAAGAGCTTTGTGCTCCTTCTGCAGGGCACTTCAGCCTGTTCCTCAAGCAGCTGCTCTCTTTGAGTTGTCCCTGCTCCCTCCACTCGTGCCCTGCTGGCCGCAGTGTTACCAGACCACAGACTCCTTGAGGTTGGAAAAGACTTTTACAGTCTGACTCCAACCCCAAACCCAACTGACCCAACCCCCTGAGCTCCAGCTCTTACACACAGATCCAGGGCTGGCGGTTCAGTCCCCTCCCTGTTCCTGTTCCAAGGCCTGAGCACCCTTTCCATGAAGATTTTCCAACCTAAACACCTCCCTCGGGAGAACTGGCTGTGAACCTCAGGGGGATGGCAATGACTGTCCACTCAGGGCTGCCTTGCTGCCAGCAGCACAAGAGCTGCTCTTCCAGCCTGGAGAAATCCTGGCTCAGCTGCCTGTTAGTCCCCCCGGTTCAGTCTGCCGTGAGACAAAGCACTGGGGTTCTCCAGCCGCAGCCTGTGTTTGCTGAGGGAGGTCTGCTCGGACTCCAGCTTCCCCTGCAGCCCAGCACGGGCTGTGCGGGGAGGTTTCCCAGAGCTGCTCCTCCAGCAGCAGCAGGACAGATGTGAAGCAGCCCCTGCTCTGTCGTCGGAAGGCTTTCTGCACTCAGAATCGGTGAAGTAACCGAGGAGGCTGTGACTGGACGTCGGGAGGCCGCTCCGCGGGCGGTGACCGACCCCACGCGCGTCCCCGAGGTCAGATGTCACAATTTTATTGGAAACGCTTCGCGGGGATCATGGTTCAATATTCAAGTGGGGAGTCCTTCACTCTAGGCAAAGCCATCGCTCGCATCCGCAGCTGCGCAGCAGCAACAGCTCCGTGTCCTGCCCCGGGGCTGTGCCCGGCTCGCCCCATCTCTGCGTGCGTGGAGGGACAGACCTTCCAGCCAGGGGGCCGCTGACTGTCATCCTCCGGCGGAGTCCAGCGTGGGGAAGGCTATGTCGAACACCTCCTTGTAGTGCTCCACAAAGTGCACCTCCAGTCCTTCCGTGATGAACCCGGCCAGGTCGTAATAATCCTTCTTGTTCTCCGACGGCAGGATGATGCAGGTGACACCAGCCCTCTTGGCCTGTGGGGAAAGAAAGCCCGTGGAACCCCGGAACTGGGAACAGAGTCTCCCAGTCTGGAAAGCAGGAATGGGAGAAGCCCCTGCAGAGCACCTGACTGGCTTCACACTGCTCTGCAGCGAGGACACACAGGCTGGACCTGAGGGTCTCGGGGGTCTTTCCCAGCCTCAGTCACTGGGTGATGCTGTGGCTGTACTTGTAGGTGTCACTAAGGATGGGCCAGGTTCTCGATCTCCCCCAGCCCACAGAACAGATCCTCCAGTCCCACCTTCTCAGCAGAAGAGAAGTGTGTTAGCAGGACAGTGTCAGCCCGTGGTGGGGCTGCTCTGCAGAGGTTCTGCTCTGGCAGGACAGTGTCAGCCCGTGGTGGGACTGCTCTGCAGAGGTTCTGCTCTGGCAGGACAGTGTCAGCCTGTGGTGGGACTGCTCTGCAGAGGTTCTGCTCTAGCAGGACAGTGTCAGCCTGTGGTGGGGCTGCTCTGCAGAGGTTCTGCTCTAGCAGGACAGTGTCAGCCTGTGGTGGGACTGCTCTGCAGAGGTTCTGCTCTAGCAGGACAGTGTCAGCCCGTGGTGGGACTGCTCTGCAGAGGTTCTGCTCTAGCAGGACAGTGTCAGCCTGTGGTGGGGCTGCTCTGCAGAGGTTCTGCTCTAGCAGGACAGTGTCAGCCTGTGGTGGGACTGCTCTGCAGAGGTTCTGCTCTAGCAGGACAGTGTCAGCCCGTGGTGGGGCTGCTCTGCAGAGGTTCTGCTGAAAGAGTTGATGCTCTTCATCCTTCAAAAAGAGTCACAGGACCATTGAGGCTGGAGAAGTCCTCTGAGCTCATCCAGCCCAGGACCTAACATCACCCCAGGGCACTCAGGGCCACAGCCAGGCTGCCCTGGGCAGCCCAGTCCAGGCTCTGATCCCCCTTTCCCTGACGAAGGGCTGGGAGCCAGCAACTGGATCATGATGGGCAAAGGAAGTTCACAGGCGAAGCCACAAGGCTCTCAAGTTCCTCCCAGCTAAACCAGAACGTGGGGAGCTACACAAAACTTTAAGCCTGGCAAATCTGAGCTGGAACTGGGGAACAGAGCCCTAACGTTGAGGATGGGACCTTGTGGACACCATAGAATGTGCTCAGATGCCCTTGAACAGGCACTTTGGGTTACTGGGACTGGGATGGAGCAGCAGCTTTAACGGGCCAACAGTACCTCCCACCCTTAGTTCTGCCAGTCCAGTGACCGGATGGCCAGGTGCCCTGGCACAAAGCCTGGGGTGCCACCCCCTTCCTCACAGCCAGGATCCAGCACTGCCTGTGCCAGTCACTGCTGAGCCCAGCCCTGGGCTGCCCCTGCAGCTGATGAGCAGAGAAGGAAGGAGCTCTCACCGCAATAGTCTTCTCCTTGATTCCACCCACGGGAAGAATTTTTCCAGTTAACGACACCTCTCCAGTCATGGCCACGTTCTGCCTCACTGGGCAGTCCATGGCCAGCGAGAGCAGGGCTGTGACTATCGTACAGCCGGCACTGGGCCCGTCCTTTGGTGTCGCTCCCTAGGGCAATGAACAAGCACCGTTAGACCACGACCTCGTCATCTGTATTTTAACTCAGCCCCAGTTTCTCAAGGTCTCACAAAGGTGCTTGAGACAACCCAACGAATCCCAGGCCCTGAGCTAGTGACAGCCTGGAGCCAGCAACCAGATCTCTGAGGGAAGAGCAGAAGACGTGAACGTTGGAGAGGGAGCAGAGCCGCCTCTGCTGGTTTTTGCTCCTCCAGGAAACGAGCTCAGAGGTGACGGCCACAGTCACCTGCAGGGACAGAACAAGCTGCAACAAGGTGACTGTGAACAGAGCTGAGAAGCAAAGCTTGGCCACAATCACTGTACAAGGCTGGACCTGATGATCTGAAGTGTCTTTTCTAGCCTCAGTCATGAATCCCAGAGTGACTGAGGCTGGAGAAGCCCTCTGAGCTCAGCCAGCCCAGCCCAGGACCTCACATCACCACAGCGGCCACAACCTGGCACTTAGGGGCACAGCCAGGCTGGCCTTCAACACCTCCAGGGATGGGGACTCCCCCACTGCCCTGGGCAGTCCATTCCAGGCTCTGATCCCCCTGCCCACGAGGAAGGGCTTCCTGACGTCCAACCTAACCCTCCCCTGGCAGCTTCAGCCTCTGCCCTCTCGTCCTGGTGCTGGTGGCCTGGGAGAAGAGTCTGACTCTCACCTGACTCCAACCTCCCTTCAGGGAGCTGGAGAGAGGGAGAAGATCCCCCCCTGAGTCTCCTCCAGGTTAAACCCCCCCAGCTCCTTCAGCCTTTCCCTCCAGTCCCTTCCCCAGCCTCGTTGCTCCTTTGGACCCAGTCCAGCCCCTCCAACCCTTTCTTGAAGACAGGGGCCCAGCACTGCCCCCAGTACTGGAGGGGAGGCCTCCCCAGTGCCCAGGACGGGGGGAGACCGACATCCCCAGTGCTGTGACCTGCTCTGTTTACCTCTGGCACGTGCAGGTGGATGTGGGAGGACACAAGAAAATCATTGCTGGGGTCTCTCTGCATGAGAAAGGCTCTGGCGAACGTGTAGGCGATTTTGGCACTCTCCTTCATGACATCTCCCAGTTGCCCCGTGACTTCCAGGGACCCGTCCTTGGTCTCCTTGTCTCTGGGTCGCCTCTGGGAGGTCTCAACAAACAGGGTGGAACCTCCTAAGAAGGGAAAGGAAAACAACAGCCTGAGAAAAGCCCGAGTCAGACACGACGAGGGGGTTTTGGGGATGCAGCAGCGACGTCCCAAGCTGGGGCTTCTCTGATGGGACACTTGCCCTTGGGTGGAGCAGCTGACCCTGCTTTCCAAACCTCTTTGGGAAGGGCAGTCCCCAGCACCGCTGCTACTTCACACTCCATCAGCCCCTACTTAATGGAAACAACCAGCTCTCCGAAAGGTTCCAGGCTCCTCACAGTCAAAGGTTTGATGAGCTCAGGCCGTAACCCTCGTTCAGCTCTGCAGTGTCCCCACCACACTGATCATCTTCCTCTCAATGACTTCAGCTGCACCCAAGGTCAATCAGGGCCTGTGGGGCTCCTACCCATCCATCGCCAGGTGCTCTCTCCCGCCACGGGCAGGGACACCCCACCCTAGATCAGGAGACAGCACGTGCCCTGCTGGAGCAGCACCTCCTTCTCCTCAGGGTGCAGACGGGGCGCCGGGGCCTCTGCCTTGGTCACTGCTGCTCCTAACAGAGCACGCTGATGCCAGACACTAGCTTCAGGAAGAACAGGCTGGGCTCAGGCTAAACGGAGCCTGGAGAAGGGATTAAGGCCCCCTCCTGAGAGAAGAAGTCCAGAGAATCAGGCTTTGGCTTGGAAGGGACCTTTAAAGGTCACTTTAACATTTGAACTTTAACCCTTCAAGAAATTTCCACAGGATGTGAACTGCGATAGAAGTTAATCTTACTGGTACCAGCAGAGGAACTTCACTGGCCCCAGTAAGGAAAACTCAGACTGACTGTCACACTCAGTGTCTGAGGCTGACGGCGAGAAGCCCACGTGAACCCTCAGGGGTTCTTTCTCACCCATGGCTGTCCAGGCCAGGCCCATCACCACCCCCGGAGGGGTGGTCTCGTACATGCGGTCCACAGTGAAGATGGGCTTCCCCACAAAGTCCTGCAGGTTTTCAGGGGTCACCTGCACCGTCTCTGCTTCTCCACTCACAATTTTATAGGCAGATTTCCTCAGCACCTGAACAATCACAGAACCACAGAACATTAGGGATTGGGAGGGGCCTTGAAAGATCAGCCAGTCCAATCCCCCCATGACAGCAGGATCACCTACATCCAGTCACACAGGAATAATCCAGGTGGGTTTTAAATGTCTCCAGAGAAGGAGACTCCACAACCAGCCTGGGCAGCCCCTGCCAGGGCTCTGTCACCCTCACTGGGAAGTTCTTTCTGATATTTATATGGAACCTCCTCTGTTCCAGCTCACACCCACTGCTCCTCATCCTATCACTAGATGACACTGAGCAGAGCCTGGCTCCATCCTCCTGACACCCACCCTTCAAATATTTATAGACATTCATGAGGTCACCCCTCAGTCTCCTCCAAGCTCAAGAGCCCCAGCTCCCTCAGCCTCTCCTCAGAAGGGAGGTGCTCCACCTCCTTCATCATCCTCGTTGCCCTGCACTGGACTCCCTCCAGCAGCTCCATGACCTTCTGGAACTGAGGGGCCCACAACTGGACACAAGACTCCAGCTGTGGTCTCCCCAGGGCAGAGCAGAGGGGGAGAAGAACCTCCTCGATCTGCCAACCAGCCCCTTTCAGATCCACCCCAGGGTGCTGTTGGCCCTCTTGGCCACAAGAGCACACTGCTGGCTCCTGGCCACCCTGCTGGCCACCAGGACCCCCAGGTCCCTTTCTCCCGCCCTGCTCTCCCACAGCTCAGCCCCCAGCCTACACTGGAAGGAGACAGCAGTTTGTTTGTGCAGAGGCAGCTGAGGAGGCTGAAGTGCAGTGGTCACAGCTCCACACCACCTGCCCTCACCTTTTCCACCTGTTTCTGCAGGTTCCGGACGCCGCTCTCCCTGCAGTACTGCTTGATGAGGACAGTCAGCACATCCGATGTGATTCTGGCCTTGGTTTCATCCAGGCCACAAAGAACTCGTGCCTGAGGGACCAGGTACCGCTGAAAGACAGAATCCCCCACAGCCCTCGGTCGGCGGTGGTGGCACAAGCCCGGCGCTCCCCACTCGCTCAGCGTCGCTCTGCTCTCGGCTCAGAGCCGCCCTCCACAACCACAGCCCGGGGAACCCGGGGTCACTGCAGCTGGCTGCTCAAATCAGAGCACCTCTGTCCGCAGCCGCAGTGTCCGCCTCAAGCCCTGAGAACTGCGGCCGACACACGGAGGACTCCTCCTTTCTGATGGGAGACTGCGAGCGCCCAGATTCTCGTGGGGGAGTGTGGAGCAAAACACTCCCCTGGCTGCTCTCTCAGGAGCAAGAAACCTTGAGAGAGACACAGTCTGGATGGGACAACAACAGGTGGCTGCTTCAGGAGGGGAAGCTGTTGATCATAGAATCATCAGGGATTGGAAGGGACCTCGACAGATCATCTAGTCTAACCACAGCATGAAAGTGAGGCTGCTGGCAGAGAACCCCTGGGGAGACAGAGTCTCTCTGCACGACTCTCCTTCTCCCTCTCTGCAGACAGACCCAACAGACCCAACCCAGCTGATGCCCTGAACTGCCAGTTTAACGGACACTTCCTGCGACAGCTTTGGGCGGATTGTTCGGCTCTCACGGGCTTCCCTGGGCACAGCTGGATGTGAAGAACCAGCCCTGCACCTGCCCAGACCAGCTGCTCTGCTGTAACTGCCGGCACAGCAGCGGATCCTCTCACCTCTGCGATCGCGAGTTTCTCCTCCGCCACGTATCCCGACACGTTGATCACCTCCATCCTGTCCCGCAGCGGCTCCGGAATGGTTTCCGTCACGTTGGCGGTGCAAATGAAAAGTACCTGGAGGTATCACAGCAGCTGTGAGGCATCTTCTTCAACCTGCTGGTTTGCTCCAGGCAACTGCTCCCTAGTTTCACGCTCCTCTGTCTAAAGAGCTGGAACAGGATCTTCTCTGGGAGTTTCCATGACAGGAGATGTGGATTTTGAGCTACGTAGCAGGGCGCTCCCCACCCTCAGAAGAAACCTCCCTGGCACAAACTGGTTAATCAGACTGGTCTGATAGGGAGCAGGAGACCAGCTCCCTGGGGAGGGCTGGATCTCACTTCTACGCTGCTTCTACCTTCTGTGACACCAGCGCAGAACCAAACGATGTTGCAGCTGTCGACCCAACCCACCCATTCTGCACAGGACCAGGACCAGCACAAGGACCTCCAGGGATGGGGACCCCACCCCTGCCCTGGGCAGTCCAGTCCAGGCTTTCCAGGAGGAAGGGCTTCCTGACATCCAGCCTAACCCTCCCCTGGCAGCTTCAGGCCCTGCCCTCTCTTACTGGGGCTGGTTGCCTGGGAGAAGAGCCTGATCCCCCAGCTGACTACAACCCCCTTCAGGGGGTTGGAGAGAGGGACAAAGTCCTCCTGAGTCTCCCCCAACTCCCTCAGTCTCTCCTCATCACTTGTCCTCCAGTTCTCAAACCTTGGCAGAAGCATGAGGCCACCTCACCCAAGAGCTGAACAGCTCCTGCCTTTGGTAGCTGAGGCCTCACACCTTTGTGTCCCCAGCTCCACGCAGGGTCAGGGCTTCAGGACACCCACACTGGCCATCCCACTCTCCTAAGTGTGAGCAGAGTCTGGGGTCAAAGCCAGCCCCTGCAGTGACAGCCCTGTACCACCCCTGTCTCCATCACATCCACGTGACTTCCCGACCCAGCAATGTGGTAGCCAGGAGGACGGCCAGGAGAGCTCTGCATCGAGACACACGGCTCGTGCACCACAGCCCTACAGCCTCTGCAGGAGAGAGAAAATACCTTTGACAAATCCACTGGAACATCGAGGTAGTGATCCAGGAAGTTAGAGTTCTGCTCTGGGTCCAAGAGCTCCAGGAGTGCTGAGGATGGATCTCCTTGGTATCCTCTGCCTATTTTATCCACCTATGGCAGAGAAACCATGGGTTGTGGAGTCTCCTTCTCTGGAGACGTTTCAAACCCGCCTGGAGACGTTCCTGTGTGACTTGGTCTAGGGGATCCTGCTGTGTCAGGGGGATTGGACTGGATGGTCTTTGGAGGTCCCTTCCAACCTCAAATGTTCTGGGATTCTGCAATAATCAGGTGGGCAACGGCGGTTCTGCGCACAGCGCCGCAGCTGCAGTCAGCCAGGGGACACGAGAGCCTCCAAACCCACCCAACACCTGCCTGGCTCCACCAGGATCCTCACAATACACTGACTGCACCTCCATGAGAAGGACAGGACTGAAGTATTCGGGTGGAAGTCCTTTACAGGAAGAGGGAACAAAGGGCCTGCAGCACCACTGCCACCCACAGAACCCGAGGGAGCGGCCTCGTTTAACTCAGGAGAGTTACCCCTGCACATCTGCTGCTGCTGGCGGGGAAGCACCAAGTTCCCATGAGCCAAAACTGGGAGGAGAAGAAGACACCTCACCTCATCGATCAGGATCAGCGGGTTCTCCGTCTTGGTCTTCTTCAGGCACTGGATGATCTTTCCCGGCATCGCTCCAACGTACGTCCTCCTGATTCAGAAGACACTGTGTTTAGGGAAGGTCCAGCACACGTGAGCCAGCGCAGCCTGGGGCTGACAGGACAGGCACATCCTGCTGGGAAACGAGCTGCAGCCCTTCCACAGCTACGCAAAGCGCCTTCCAGCGCCGCACCGAGCACCCAGCTCCGTCCTGGCTGTTTCCAGCGGAGATCAGACGTGGACTTTGGGAGGACGGGCCCAGACGGCAGTTTCTGTGCTCAGGTTTAACCCCTCTGCTGAGAACAGAGATGTCTGGAGAGGGGCTTCTTCATTTGGGGGGAAAGAAATGGTAGAACACAGGAACATTCCGTTCCCTCGCTTCACAGGGACAGCAGAGGAAGACTGGTGTCAATCCACAGAGCTGCTGAGGAGCAAACTCAAACCACAACGGGTTGGCTCTTCCAGAGGGAGCAGGAGGGCAGAGCCCAGAACATCCTCAGTGCCTGCAGAATCCTTCTCCCTGCTTCTGTCTCACACAGGGCAGAAGCTCCCGGGTTCAGCTCACACCACAGAGCAGCTGCTCTGACCAGCCTGAAAGCGCTGGCGGGTCTGATTTTGGGTGGATGTGGAGGAAAAGAAACCCGTGGCAGGGTCTGACTGAACCACTGTTGTGCCTCCTTGCTCTCCCCAGGGATGTTCCTGCTGCCCAGGTTTCCTCGAGCACGTCCCCTCCCTCCTAGTTATTCAGGAACAGAGTCTCAACAGCACCTCAACACACGAGTGACCCTGTTCAGACCATCACCAGTCTCTAGCCCTGGACTTTACAGAGAGAAGGGAATTAGCATCTGGCCTCAGGCCAGTGCCTCTGGGGACCCCGCGTGGCCCCTCAAGGGTCTCCAGCAAAACCACCAGGAGCCTCTGCACTTGGAGACACAAAGAGGTGCCAGTGGGGAGAGAAAGGCCTCGAGTGACACTGACCTGTGTCCTTTTATTTCCGCCACGTCGGTCATCCCTCCCACGCTGAAGCGGAAGTACTTCCTGTTGAGGGCTCGGGCGATGGAGCGGGCGATGCTGGTTTTCCCCACCCCGGGGGGGCCGTAGAAACACAGGATCTTGCCCTGGGTGGAGCCCCGCAGCTGGCTCACGGCTATGAACTCCTGCAGGACACACCAAGCGCCGGCACTGAACAGGGGCAGCAGCAGCAGCAGCACCCAAACGACTGTCAGCAGGTCAGGCGGTGGCTACAAAACCAGCATCCTGCACAGAACTGGTCCTCGAGGGAGCTGGGGAGGGCAGAGCTGGAGCTAACGTGAGGTTAGCAGGGCAACTCATGACCCCTCTGCTGCTGGAGCAGCTCTCCTGTGAGGCCAGACTGAGAGAGCTGGGGCTGTTCAGTCTGGAGAAGAGGCGGCTCCCAGGTGACCTTCTTGTGGCCTTCCAGTATCTGAAGGGGGGGCTACAGAAAGGCTGGGGAGGGGCTTTTTAGGATGTCAGGTAGGGACAGGACTGGAGCAAAGCTGGAGATGGGTGGATTTAGAGTGGATGTGAGGAGGAAGTTCTTCACTGTGAGAGTGGTGAGAGCCTGGAATGGGTTGCCCAGGGAGGTGGTGGAAACCCCATCCCTGGAGGTGTTGAAGGCCAGGCTGGATGGGGCTCTGGCCAGCCTGGTCTATGGTGGGTGTCCCAGCCTGGTGGAGGGGTTGGAACTGGATGATTCTGTGGTCCCTCCCAACCCTGAGTGACTGTGTGACTTGGTCTGGGTGATCCTGCTGTGGCAGGGGGACTGGACTGGATGATCTCTCCAGGTCCCTTCCAATCCCCAATGACTCTATGATTTGCACACTTGGGTGTCCCTGGGCTTTGTGCTCATCTCACCAGGAGCAGCAGGGTCTCTGTGTGTGTGTTTGTCTCTCTCAACCTCTCCAGTGCCTTGGGACAGGAAGACAGACTCCTGCTTCTCCCAGCTTCTTCAGTTCTCACCTGAGTCTCTCAAGCTACATAAAACCTGCGTCAGGCAACCCTCACACAACCCTCAGCCACTGAGCACTCAAAACATCAAGCTCAGAAGTGAAGTCTGGCCTGCTCCCACCATCTCAGAGCAGAGCAGTCCCTGTGCACGTGGGCAGCGACGCGGTTCCCCTTCCAGGAACCAGTTATCAGCCAGGCTGAGCCTCGACCTCTTCCCTCTACAACCCTGAACTCTGCAGCGCTGACACGGCTCAGGCTCGGCCCGTGCAGACAGTGCTTGTGCTGCTGGAGCTGGGGAGCCTCCTCTGTGTGGAACTGACCCCCTCAACGCCCAAAGGCACAGCTCAGTCCACTCCCCTGCAACAGCTCTGGGCCTCCGGTGCTGCCAGGAGACCAAAGAGAGGGACTGCAGAGCCATGGCATGTGTTGAGCTGGGAGGGAGCTCCAAGGGCCATCCAGTCCAACCCCCCTACAACAGGCATGGCCAGCACTCACCCGACCAGGTTGCCCAGAGCTTCATCCAGCCTGAGCTTGAATGGCTCCAGGGGTGGGGCCTCCACCACCTCTCTGGGCAGCCTGTTCCAGGGATCCCCACTCTCAGATTTACGACTTTCAACCTCCTGTCCAGCCTCAATCTGCCCCTTCTCCAGCTTCCAACCACAATCCCTCGTCCCCTGCCCTTGGGAACACTCCTCCCCAGTAATTAAGCACATTAAGTGATGGCAGCAGGGTGTTCTGTTCTCCCAGGCAGCTTCATCCACAAATTCACAGCAGTTCAGCAGAGAGCTGCGAGCTGACGTGGAATGGGAGGTGCTGCCTCTTCCTGCCTTACCAGGATGCGCTTCTTGACGTCGTCCATCCCGTAATGATCCTCCTCCAGAACTGCCTGGGCTCTGCTCAGCTCCAGGTTCTCCTCACTGCACTTGCCCCACGGGATGGACGTCAGCCAGTCCAGGTAGTTGCGGGTAACGCTGACAGAAACACACAGATCAGAGGGATGTGACAACCACCAGCTCAGTCCTTCCTCCCCTGCCTTCCAAAATCACCTCCTGCAGAACAAGGGGGACGTCAACTGCGTGCGGAAGGGAGACAATCAGAGGACCATCATGGTCTGGGCAGTGACTGCTGACCTCTTGTCGAGGTCCTCGTCCCTTACCCCACAGAACATCTCCCTCACGGCCTTTTTTAGGAGGAAAAAGGCCTTTTTCACCGTTTTTGCTTTGCTGAGACAAGGCACCACCCCCAACACACGACACAAACTCCCTGTAAGAGGTTTCTGGCCCCTGCCTGAGGATGAGCTCTGCACTACCGCCGACTGGGCCGCTCAGGTCACGAAACACGGAGCAGAGAGCAAGGAAGAACAGCTGGATGGAGAGCCCAGCAGAAGGAGGCTTAAGCCTGGGAGTCAGGGCTGTCAACGCAGGAGCTAACGGATCAACGCGATCGTTGTGTCTGATGACCCAGATGCTGGGCTGAAGGCTACTCCCTCCGTTGCAGCTCCAGCCCTCGGGCGGCTTGGCCAACGCGATGTGCTAGCCGTTGCCTTCCCTTCTCTCACAGCTAATGAAAGTAACTAAATACAAGAGAGAAGAGCTGAAACTACGGGCTGAAGGAATCACTGCCCTTGCCACGAGGGGCAACAAACTGCCTGGTCCTTCTCCACAAGACAAGATCTAAACTGATCACAGGAGGCAAGTTGCAGGACACCAGGGGAGATGTGGAGCACAACCCTTGACTGGAACGTGGCTGCACGCTACAGTAAGGGACAACTAGGACACAAGGAAGAGGAACTGTTAAGGTAGGAGCTTCACAGTGTCGTGGTGGCTTCTCTCGCGACCACCCACGGCAGCGGAGGGCACGGCCAGGCGCTCACCTGAACTCTGAGGAGTGATTGTCCAGCAAGCCCAGCTTGTTCAGCTCTTCATCAATCACATCCATGACGTGCTTCGGCACCACCAGCTCCTTCAGGCGCTCGCGGAACTTCTCCTCTATGGCATCCTTGTCCTCCTTTTCCAGGCCTAGCTCTTTCTTAATGATCTTCAACTGCTCTTGGAGAAGGTACTTGCGATGCGTTTGCTTGATCTTCTCCTCAACCTAGACAGAGCAACACACAGCCTAACCGGTCTGCTTCTGGTACCCACCAAGTGTTAAATGCTTCAGTCACGACCCTGCCAGCAACTGGAAGTGCTACCTGGAAATAATTGACAGCGTGGTTTTGTATCAACAGTGACTACAGCGCAGGGGGACTGGACCAGATGACCTTTTGAGGTCCCTTCCAGTCCATAATGATTCTACGACTCTGGCTCCCTCCACAGCTCAGTGGCCTCCTCAGGACTTCAAAGCTTTATGCAGGGAAGCTCAGAACTGGGGCAGAACAAGGAGATGGAACCTCTCCAGTGACAGAGAGAGCAGAGTAACTGCTTCTCCCAACCTGCAAACAGAGGCAGCGTGCAGCTGGCCCTCCCTGCCACAAGAACGTGCTGCTGCTACGTCACCGTCGGCTTCCTCTACCCCAGGGCCTCTGAGTCCCTTCTGCAAAGCCATTTGCTAGCCAGTCAGCAGCCAGGCTGTCCTGCTGCAGGGGGTTACTACTCCATCCCACACGTGGGACTGCACATTTTGCTTTGCTCTGCTTGTGCTGGTTCTTACTGGCTCCCTGAGGGAGACCACCGGCAGCCACCTGCAGTTTCATGTCTGCCTCCATCTGCCTGCACAGGGCTTCTAGGAGGGTTCTCCTGGTAGTCTTCCCAGGAACTGAGGGCAAGCTGAGGTGTGTAGTCTCCTGATTCTGTCTTTAAGAGTCACCACGGTGTTTTAAAGGTGACTGAGACCCACATCAGACTCCAACGGCAGCGCTAAGCCCTCTCAGCATCCTCAGATCCACTCCAGCTGGCCTCACAGACCATGGCTGAGACCACAGCTGTCCAGCTGGCCTAAGGGGCCTTCAACAATCCCACCCTGGCCTACAAGCATTTGGCACTTCCCATACTTTCAAGAAGCTCTCTAATGGAGGAAGAACACAATGCCTCAACTCTAAACCACCCTGCCTGTGGTGTGCGCTCCCTTGTGATGCTTCAAAACCCTCCCCTGGCCCTGCTCAGCAGCAAGAGGGGGGTGATGCAAGAAACTTCATCATACGAGGCACCCCAAGAACTCACCTCCCTTCCCAGGCGCTGCTGGAGTTTGCTCAGCTCGTACTCCTTCTTCAGCAGGGACAGGGCTTTGTACAGGCGCTTGGGAATCTGCCAGACACCGACACCAGGTGAGTGCAGACTGGGAGCTGTCAGCTCCCAGCATGAAGTGGGGAACAGAAAGCTCCAAGGGCACCCAGCCCTGCTCTCAGGACAGGTTATCAGTGACTTCATACAGCCCCCAAAGGCAGAGAGCACCCAGCCCTGCTCTCAGGGCAGGTTATCAGTGACTTCATACAGCCCCCAAAGGCAGAGAGCACCCAGCCCTGCTCTCAGGGCAGGTTATCAGTGACTTCATACAGCCCCCAAAGGCAGAGAGCACCCAGCCCTGCTCGCATGACTTCACAGCTTTAGATAAAACCTTCATCTTACACTGGTCTCCTCCAAGACGTCCTGCAGTTCATGCGACTCGGCCCCCGTCAGTGCAGCACCCATGTCGCTCAGGTAGATGGGGTTGTCCACCACGCGCTGGCCAGCCTGCATCATCTGCAGCACAGACTCTCTGAAAAAAGGGGTGCACAACCCCAAAATGCTCTGTAAACTTTTCTATCCGTAAGAGAGGGTCATCGCAGGGTTAAATAGGCAAAGATGTGAAACACAGCTCAGCTTCAGAGCAGGATCACCAATGACTTCAGACACTGCAGTGAGCTTCACTCAGACCTGGATCACCTGCCATGGGGGTAAGTCACAGAATCATTAGGGATTGGAAGGGACCTCGAAAGATCAGCCAGTCCAATCCCCCTGACACTGCAGGATCACCCAAATCCAGTCTCACAGGAACATGTCCAGGTGGGTCTTAAATGTCTC
>VXBP01010631.1:981621-1011259 GCA_013400115.1 Rhinopomastus cyanomelas | reverse complement strand
CTTCCACCCTCTCCCCCTTCCAACCTAGTTTAAAGTAAGATTAAACTTGTGTGTCCCAAGTGTTCTACAGGGTAACAGATGAGAATAAATACTCAGGTTTCATTCCTAAAAACTTGCTCCAGGATAAACTGACACAACTAGAGTAACACTAAGAGCACTAGAAACACTGATTTTGGAAAGAGACTAAAAATTTAAAAAAAAAGGGTAATTACTGCTCAGAGATTTCTAAAACTTTCAAAGACAACAAAGAATAATTGACACAAATATTAGTTAAATTACTTATGCCAGTGCACATAGTGCATGTTATACGTGGAATAGGACTGTGGAGAAAAACTGCTCCTTGGCTGCAGGAACTGTTTTCTTTCAGGTACACTGCTAAAACAAACACAGGTTTCAGCTGTACTACTCAGGCTTAGCAGAGGGGCTTTTTTTTGCTTCTAACACAGAGCAACAAACTCTAGTCCAGCTGCCAGCTGAACACACTCACCGAAGCCATGGGATTCTGCACAGCAGTACACCCTGTAATATTCAGGCTACAAGCAGCATTGCAAAAAGCTTTCCTTTTCTAAATGCCAGCCACAAACCTCTAAATGTACCATAATTTATGTGGAGTCATGAAAAAGGACAGGATATTTATAATATTAACCCTCTTCTGGTTTTGAAGTTTCCACCTTCCAATAGAGTATTTCCAGAGATAGGAAGAACACCAAAAGTATTTTGAGACCTCCTATTCAATAGAAGAGTATTTGCTTTTATTTCCCCAAGAGACTCATTGAGACATTTTTAGCTAAATGTTGACTACAGCAAGAACACAAGTACAAAGAGAAATACAACTTATGGGTTTGAGGCTTGAATATTCTGTCTAGTCACCGTACATCAAAATGTTGTGATGGACCCCCTTAACAGCTGTCCTGCTTTGTTCTATTCATGGAGGAAAATATCAAATACAACACTGAAAGAAAAACTCAGCAGCTATACAACATTTTACAGCAACAGAGAACAGCATGAACACAAAAACCCATAACCTCAAGGATAAATTAAACTCTGGTTATAAAGGAGCAAAAATGAAAAAGCTGCAGCTTTAGAGAAGTCACACATTTGTTAAAAAGGACTCTCCTTTCAACTTCTGAAAGCTAAATGAAATAAAAGACTGGGAGATGTTGAAGGATCATAGTCAAAATATTTCTTTATAGATTGGACTTCTAATAAATCCAGGCTAAAAACACTGAAACCACACATCGCAAGGAAGATTCAAACCTCACCTGAAACATGCTACTTTATGACTCACTCCTCCACCAGTACTTTGCTTCGAGTGTACAGCAATTTAAACACTACTTTTCCCTACCTTTCCGCTCCGATCTTTTCCTCCTCCTCCTCCTCCGTTTACAGCGCTGTTGGAGCGTGCTGAAGAGGGTTCCCATGCTGAGAACCACAGCCAGAAGAGATGCCATACACACATCTACAGTCCACTAGCACCCACAACAGCCAGTCCGCTGCACCCCCTCCAAACAAGGCAGCGAAGTGTTCCCAAAGGGAGGCAACTCCTGCAGTGCCTCGTGTTCTCTTCACCCAGATGAGGCCCCGCAGGATGTGCGGGCGCACAGTCAAATGAACAAAGAGAAGCTACGAATGCTGCAGCTCATCCCTACCCACTGCAAGAGGCACATGTGACAATTAACCCTTTGGTAAGTGAAAGAGGCAAGGAAGGACAACATTGAAGATGCCCTCACTGCTGGATTTGGAAAGGAAAATTAGCCTTTCTTTTTAGTTTTACATTTATTTAAAAAGGAGGGTAACTCTTTGATGTGGCTTCAGCCTCATACACAGCTCAGAAACAAGAAAACATTTATACACCATAGCTCATGAAAGCAAGATGCCTTCAGCATTCTTTATACTTGTTTCCTGCGTTTATTTCATACGTTGTTTAAGAATGCACAAAATATACTTCTGAGTAGCAGGACCACACACATACACAAATCTCACAGAGCAATGTTTTAATCACTCATTTGTCACACGAGGGTTTGCGCACCAGGTCTGACTGGGAGACTTCCCAATGTCAATCTTAACTGCAGCGTTCTCCAGCCTCTTTCTGAACAAAAAAGCAATATGTGACATGATGGGATATTATCCTGTTTCCCCAGTTTGAGCAACAAAGCAAAGACATGTTTATCCTGTGGATTTTATGAATTAGCACCACAGACTGGACACAGACAGCTATCCTTCAATCCCGCCTGCAGATGACGTTCTGCAGGACAAAATGTCACCTAGTAGGGGATGGTTGCATGTGCCAGCTCCACGTTTTTCTTCAGTGCATTACTAGAGTGATGAGACTTCTCTGACAGCTCACCTCCAATTGCTCTCAGATCATCCCCTCTCAATATAAGCAGCCTTCTTCCCCTTCTTGGGAAGACATCATATTATCAAATCTGCATACAGTCTGGTAGATGGCATACATGGGCCACCATATTTGGACAACTAGCCAGGTAGGTACTTTTGTGAAAACATTAGCAGTACTTCAGTAATCAAAGCCACTGTACTAAAATTCACCACCCGTAAGAAGGAGCATCACATCTCCATCTCCTGCTCCCTCTGCTGACACATCCTAGGTACCAGTTAGTGAAGGAAAGCTTCTGAGATCATTTGTTGACTAAAACTATTTCTGCAGTAAGTATAAGTGCTAAGAGCTACAAATATCTCCACTTCTGAAGGGCTGAAGTTCTGCATCAACAGACACTACTTCACTGAGGATTAAGAAATACTCAAGGACCATTTAGCCTCAGTTTACACAAATTATAAAGAAAGACTTGCAACAGCAGAACAAGCCACGGTCATGCTACCATATGTACCATCATCAAGAGGCCCAGGAGAAAAGGAATCCCATCATCAAACATCAGCTCCCTAAACCAGTCTTCCCTGGGGCAATAAGGTGTGATCTGCCTTTGCAGCAGACACAGTCAGGCATTGTCTTCTGCTTCTCTGCTTCCTTTACCCAACACAGCCTGCATGGGCTCAAAGAGCAGAAACATGCTCTGGAGTAAAACAGCAACATCCCTCGCTTTATGGAAACCAGAAACACTGACAACAGTCTGGCATCAGGCCCCAAAATGCTATAGCCCAACTTGGCCACAGCAGGATTAAAGCAGGAATTGAGGAAACCCCAGTGAAGTCCACAGCTCCACTGTCAGCAAAGGCTGTGTGCACTTGCCCATCTGACTAGACTTCATTTAAGGCTGAAATTAGCAGTTCTGCATCTCACTAATTAACAGTTTCAGGCCAAGTTTGACATTTCAATCCACATTAAGCTGCGCATGACAGGGAAAGGACCAGGAGGATGAGGCATCTACAACTACACAGCCTTGAAGGAAAAGCACCATTGATGAACGAGGGGAAAAACACTCCTCAGGGGAGTGTGAATTCTTTTTGCTCCTTTGAGCAAAATGCACACTTTGTAAAAAAAAAAACCAAAAATAGCCTGGGAAACTACTGAGTTCTTTACTGTAATTCTGCCAGCTGCCAAACTTTTCACCACCTTGCGCTGACCACAGCTGCACTAGATATTGCAAGTTCAAAAGCAGTTTTAACTTCAACAATTAATTTATCTGCCCTAACCCATCCAAGCTTTATTTCACAGGACTTGGTGCAAAGGCTGAAAATAGTCTTCTCTTGGCTCATGGTTAACCCTGTGGGTCTAATCTCCAAAACAGCTCCTGCTCCTACTCTACTGACCACTGCTTCCCAAGGCAAAAATCACACTGGGTTATCAGAATCACGATAAAGGTTGACAACTTTTCAATAGAGAACAAATTCTCTAAGACCTGACTACTGACTAAAGAAAATACACACTTGGCAAAGAAATGTAGTGATCCACTGCATTCACTTGCCACTGGCACATTAAGAAGAGTTTTAGGAAATAAAAAATATGCAATCTGTAAAATTTCTGAGGTTTATTACATAATTTCCATCAAAATTTGTGAAGTCTGCATGAATAGAACAAAGCAGGCTAAAATTGGAGTGCATGAAGGTAAATGTAACACACCAGAACTAAGCTGTAGCATTCAGTTTTAACATGCACATCAGGAACAGTAAATCCCCTGTTGTCTACTTCATAGATTCAATACCCACCAATTTATTACAGAATCATAGAATCATCCGGGTTGGAAAAGACCAACCATTAACCCTACTCTACCAAGCTCAGCACTAGACCATACCTCTAAGCACCGTATCTAAACGACCTTTAAACAGATCCAGGGTTGGTGACTCAACCATCTGCCTAAACAGCTTGTTCCAATACCTGTAACAATCATGGAGAAAGTGGACTGTCGTCTCTCCAAAGAAAAAGCAATTCTGAGGGGAAATTCAGTTATGTGCCTACACATCTCAGATACTTCCATGGCATTTCTTCTTTGGAAGACAGAGGCACTACGCAACTGGGGAGTGCTCCATGAAAATCCCACAGGTAAGCTAATCTGAGCGAGACAAGGAGCTACACAGCAGGACTGATGCAAAACTTCAGTAGCTTCTCAAGTCTTTGCTCCACCACTCAGACCACTGGAACAAAGCCAGCCTAGGTTTCTGTGGATTTATCACTTATAATAGGTGGCATGTTGTGGATCAGTATTTGCGAGTCAAACCTGAAGACCCTGTAGCTGTGGCATCTACAGTCCTGTCTCATTTAGGTTCCCCACAACCAGAAGGCTCAAGGCCATGGTGCAGCCTCTCTGCGGGCACGGTGCTGATCACGTTTCCTTGATTCACCACTCTTCACAAAACTCACACTCTACTGTGTGTCTCGGTACTCACCAGACTGATTTCAAATCGGGTAAATTGGACAACTGCTGGGGAAAGAAGGAAGAGGACAAAAAGAGTTGGATCATGGAACACAAAAGAAAATCACTGCTCTTTTTTTAAAAAAAGAATTACTTAAATATCTCTGTGTTCCAAAATACCCTTGCAAATCTCATTTACTTAAGGATTTGGCCACTATTATCAGCTAACTTTATATACTCTTGGAAGAAATAGTTGCACACTTATGAACACTTCTAGTGATTTTTTTTGCCTCCTCCACACAATTCACGTGCCAGAACGGCATTACAGGCCAACGGGCATTTTCCTTCGAGTTGTTTGTTCTGCAGAAAGAATGAATATCAATTAACAGTAACTGATAGATTTGTAGAGGCTAATTACAGTTTGAGCAGTTGTTCAGCACAGCAAAGTCCAAAACGCAAAGCTGTTGGCTGCACACCAGGAACCCCGAGAGCGCCGACACTACACGCGTCGGGTGATTAAGTCCAGCAGCACCATCTGCTGTTACACTACTCAAATAACTGATTTTGCAGCTACTGCTCCTTGGACTGAGGATTTCTAGAGCCCAGCTCCAACTTAAGACATTTGCAGATTTATCCTACAGTAAACTACTCTGGAATATAGAAGTTTTGCGTACGAAAGACTGAACATCCAGTTGTTAACGCACATTATTTGTGAAGAACCCCTTTATCTCAGTGATTGTCAGAAAAGTATTGAAGATGGTTCCAAGGAGAAAGTGGTAACCATTTGGAGAAGAAAACTGAGTGATCTACCTCCCAGTAACACCAGTATTTTCATTGTAATTTACAAAACAATAGACAGCATGTCTTAGGTTATAAGGGACCTCAGAGATCACCTAGTTCCAACCCCAAGGTAGATGCAGTGATGCTAAGGAAAGGAAATAATGGCTGATTGAAAGAAAAATCTAAAGTAAAGAGAGGTTTCATAATCTCTGACATTTTAAAGTTATTTCATATAAAAGAAAAAGAAGAGTTTAGCAGGTAGGGTGATGTTTGGCCCTAGGCTTAAAACTGGACGTGTTTTCTCCTTTTCCACCACAATCAGCTGTCAAGCTCAGCTCAGACACTCAGCAAACACTCAAGTCCTACATGCCAGCTTTGCCTGTTT
The DNA here is from genome assembly GCA_013400115.1 of Rhinopomastus cyanomelas. Classification (NCBI taxonomy): domain Eukaryota; kingdom Metazoa; phylum Chordata; class Aves; order Bucerotiformes; family Rhinopomastidae; genus Rhinopomastus; species Rhinopomastus cyanomelas. The sequence continues at coordinate 1,005,328 of VXBP01010631.1, read as the reverse complement.
ATTTTATTAATATGGACCGGAGACAAATTTGCAGCCAGAATGGAAAGTAGTTTTTTGTAACTTGTACATGGGCTTGATGTTTAGATTTCTCTATTTTCAATTGTACTGATTCAGTAGCTTTGAGGGGATTTAGCGTATGAATAAAATTATATAGAAAATAACAAAGTTTGAAATAATTCTTTAAAGACATTATGATGAATTATCCTCTCCAAGTTATGACCTGGGTCTGGTTGGCTCAGCTGGTAGAGCATGGGACTCTGAATTCCTGGGGTCATGGGTTTGAGCCCCATGCAGGACATCTTGAGACAGTACTGTAGGGTTACCCTGCTGTAGCAGGGTGGGAGTTGGACTTAGATGATCTTTCGAGGTCCCTTCCAACCTCTAACATTCTGTGATTCTCTGAATAAATCAATCAGAAAACAAAGAACATTGCTATGTTTTGGCAAATATGATGTACTTACCTTTTTAACTAATAGAGACACGTGCTTATCTTGTAACCTGCAAAAAGAAGAAACACAGTTAGGATTTTTTTTTCACAAGCTTAAGTGCATTACAAATGGCAACTCCTGACCTTAGAAGGGACGGATTTCTGATTCTATAAGAAAAAACAGTACATAGAGCAAATGGACAGGTAGAAACAATTCTGACATTCCTGGTTGGGGAAAAGAGAACTAAAAAAACATTTTAAAAAATCCCCACATCTGAGGATGGTCACTGAGGGCAGGAGAAACATCCCAGAGGTACAAGCAGCTGTTTAGGAAAACCCAGTCTGTAAGAAGCACAGTAGAAAGGGTCAGCAACTAGAACGAATTTCTGTCTTACCAGACAACTACTGTTTGTTTGCTTACCCTGCAAACAAATCTAAGATTGTCACCTTGCTCTGCTGTTTGTTTTAATTTAGGCAGTCAATGTTATTTGTAATGGTTTATTTTAAACCACGCAAACAGCACCTCACACTGCAATGCCCTTTTCAAACGCCAGTTTCTCTATTCTGGTAACAGCACACGTTCTCCTGATGCGCCTGCAAGGCTGAAAAATGCCTCGACTGCCAACGGTGGGGTGGGAGGAAATGGCAGGATCAGGCTAACGGGAAGGACTCGCACTACCAGAAAGTTTCTGTTATTTCCATAAACACGTATAAAGTGCACAGCTGCTGAGGCGGGAACAGATGGCTTCATTTCTGCAGATAACCTCCCAGTTACCAGAAAACATTTATGTGACTCTATCAATGTGAAGATACAGCATTCCTAAATGGTTCTGCAAATCACAGAAGCTCTTTCCAAAGCAACAGAGTATTTCATAGTATCATAGAATCGTAAGGGATTGGAAGGGACCTCGAAAGATAATCCAGTCCAATCCCCCTGCCACAGCAGGCTCACCTGACTGGAGAAGCCATGGAATCAGAGTCACTCAGGGTAGGAAGGAACCATCATCCAGTTCCAACACCCCCAGCACAGGCAGGGACACCCCACCCTAGACCAGGCTGGCCAGAGCCCCATCCAGCCTGGCCTTAAACACCTCCAGGGATGGGGCCCCAACCACCTCCCTGGGCAACTCATTCCAGGCCTTCACCAAGTCAAGTAGCTCCGATCTGCAAATACACAGGCAGTGAAGCAGCTGAGAAGAGCAGGTACACCACCTGCACCTGCAAAGCATTTTGATGTTTGCACCGTGAGTAAAACAACTCTCTGCTGTAACACTGCCCACAAGAGGGTGCTGGCACCCTTCGGAAACTGTCACCAAACAAGTGACTCAACCCCCACAGGACAGCTACGGACAGATGCACCTATCCCATCTTAAACTGTTTGGGGCAAGTTAGACAAAAAGGGATCTGACACTAAGTCCACACGCTAAATAACTACATTAATTCAACCTTGGGTCTTCTCAAAAACACTTCCATCTCCCAAAGCTTCATGGTAGTATTTTCCAATGATCCAGAAAAATATGTCAGTATGTCTCAACATGAAGTAGTAGAAATGTCTAAGAAAGGTTCACACAGTGTCAGCTGCCCATGCTGCAAGGGACTGTACTCAAACCCCCCAAGCAGGGACACAGCATTTACAGTACAATGACAGATATACCATTTCCTTTTGTGTTTTCCCATTCTAGAGGCCACATACCCACAACACAAACTCTTCCAAACCCTTGGAATATGAGCCATGTGTGATACAGAATCCCAGTATTTGAAACAACATGCAAAAAATACACTTCTTAATATTTTTTAATAATTTTCTTTATGAGCATTGCTTTAAATAAAGTTCTAATCAGTTCTGAGACAACACAATGGAGCCATTTTTAACTAAGTTTTGACATTAGTATAACTTTTTATTGTTTTAGAAACAGTACTCCACTTACGCCAGATTACTCCAGTCAGCAATTCCCAGTTTCAAACCAACTAAACAAACACAATTCATGAGACTTGGGACTTCAGTTTCCCACTACGTGCCAAAAATCTTTATACAATGACAGCTGCAGACAGTTTTACAGGGTAAGAACCAGCCCTTAGGCATGACACATCAGGAATGGCTTTACAGTGCTACTTAAAAACACATCAGCAGTGAATTCTAAAACATTGTTTTCTAGTTGGCCAACTGCATCAGCCCAAACCCATGCAGAAGAAGGTGAGCAGTGGCCAGCAAGACAGGCAGGATGGCTGCTCCCAGCTTGCCCAGACCAGCCTGAGCACATTTTTCATCACACGGCTGGAGTAACAACTAAAACGCAAACCAAATGGAAATCAAGGAAATTTGGAACAGCTTCGTTTCTAAAAATGACACTGAGTTTATTTTTCCAAAGACATTTGGAAACACACCCAACATGGTCTCTCCCAGGGTAGGGCAGCAACAGATACCTGAAACCCATGTGAAGGACATCTGAAAACACAATTTTTTTTAAACGCAAAGTTTTGAGGCAACAAGAATCAAAACAGACATCTGATGACTAACTTCATTATCACAGTATCACAGTCATGATAAGGTTGGAAAAGACCTTAAAGATCATCCAGTCCAACCTAAATCCAAATAAACCAAGTAAACCTAACATCTAACATCTCATCCACCCTAACCTTGAACACCTCCAGGGACGGTGAGTCGACCACCTCTGTGGGCAGCCCATTCCAAAACCAGATCACTCTTTCAGTGAAAAATCTTTTCCTAATGTCAAGTCTAAACCTCCCCTGATGGAGCTTAAGACTATGACCCCTTGTCTTGTCTCCAGTGGCCAGGGAGTAAAGACCAACCCCTGTCTGACTACAACCACCTTTCAGATAGTTATAGTCAGCGATAAGGTCACCCCTGAGCCTCCTCTTTTCCAGGCTGAACAAACCCAGCTCCCTCAGCCTCTCCTCATAGGGCTTTATCTTCCAGCCCCTTGACCATTCGAGTTGCCCTTCTCTGGACCCCTTCCAGCACCTCAACATCTCTCCTAAACTGAGGGGCCCAGAACTGAACACAACGCTCCAGGTGTGGTCTAACCAGTGTCGAATACAGGGGAAGGAGAACCTCCCTTGACCTGCTGGCCACACCATTCTTGATGCAGGCCAGGATGTCACTGGCCCTCTTGGCCAATTATATAAATTACATCTAATGTATCACATGGGATCTCAAGTTTCTCAGAGGTAATCCACCAGTACTTAGTGAATTTCTCATAAGGAAATTTTCCAAAAAATGCCCAAAAGATCTGTGGTCTTGGTCTCTTAAAATTTGGGACAGGACAAAGATTTCAATGCTCTTCTTAAGCAATTAAGATCTCCTTCCTTGAAAGTAATGAAGACCTCATCAGCTGAGCAGGTGATGGGGGTTCTGCAACTCCAACTCTTCAAGTATCACTGCTGTCTTGCCCAAGCAACACCCAGCCCCATCACAGAAGCCATCAATCCATCCTAGGCCCATCTTTACCAGCACATTACAGGGTTACCCTGTTACATCTGGGCTCCTTCACAGGGTTCCACAGCCCCAAGTTCCAGGCATGACACCAGTCAGAATCAAGGGCAACAGCACCCTGGCATTGGGCCCATAAGCAAAGGCACTCCTATGCCCTCTGGCAGTTTACAGTGATTTTATCAGTGACTTAAATCAGCAAGATGCTAGAAACGTTAATTCAGTTCTCTATGATTTTGGGGAAGAAAGGATGGCCAGTCATGGAGACCTCAAAAACACATATCCATAAGGGGCAGGAGGTCCACCTCAAGATAAAAACCTGCAAGAAATACCCAAAACACAAGGCAGGTACCTGGAGGCACTTACCACCAGCTATGTGGACAGGAGGGCAAAACTCACTGCTTAGAATCACACAATCATAAAATCATTAGGGACTGGAAGGGACCTTGAAAGATCATCTAGCCCAATCCCCCCTCCACAGCAGGATCACCTAGACCAAGTCGTACAGGAACACATCCAGGTGGGTTTTAAAGGTCTCCAGAGAAGGAGACTCCACAACCTCCCTGAGCAGCCTGTTCCAATGCTCCATCACCCTTCCCGTAAAGAAGTTCCTTCTCAGGTTGATATGGAACCTCCTATGTTCCAGCTTACAACCATTGCCCCTCATCCTATCACCAGATGACATTGAGAAGAGCCCAGTTCCATCCTCCTGACACCCACCCTTCACATATTTATAGACATTAATGAGGTCACCCCTCAGTCTCCTCTTTTCCAAGCTCAAGAGACCCAGCTCCCTCAGCCTTTCCTCGTAAAGGGAGGTGTTCTACTTCCTTCATCATCTTCGTTGCCCTACGCTGGACACCCTCCAGCAACTCCGTGTCCTTCTTGACCTGAGGGGCCCAGAACTGGACACAATACTCCAGATCTGGTCTCACCAGTGCAGAGTAGAGGGAGAAGAGAACCTCTCTTGATCTGCTAACCACTCCACTTCTGATCCACCCCAGGATGCTGTTGGCCCTCTTGGCCACAAGAGCACATTGCTGGCTCATAGTCCACTGCCTTCCTATTTCTATTACCTTGTTGAAAAAAGACAGGTAAGCTGCTGAGGCATCTCAACTGCGCATGTGCGCATGGCTAAAACCATGGGTCCGTAAAATCTGCCATCCTCTGCCCTTCCAATTTTACCGCTGGCTCAGGAAATAGCACTGCTTCGAGGTTGAAAGCCAACTGCATTGCTCAGCTCATTTTTGCTCAGTTTACATCCTGGCACAGACTGCATCAAGACATTTTGCAGAGAGGTCAAACAAAAAACTCAAAAGATGGTGTATTTTTCTTGCAGAAAAAGGCTATGTTTTCTTCCAACTGGATGACACTTCCCTAAGCATCAGAGGAGCTAGTGCTTTTACTCATTAAAATGGACTCTCTTCAGCTTCTCAACCCCAGACTAAGGCAGCCTGGGAGAAAACTTAACGACAGTCTGAACTACCAAAAAGCAAGAGCAGAACATTCTAGCTGCAGAGTAAATGCAGCTGACTGATTTTTTTTTCTTAGATGTACTGCATTTCTAGTATTTGTCCTCCCAAGTCGTCTTCTGTATCATCACCTTCTCCTTCCAACTGCAACCGCTAATTTCCAAAGAGATGGGTCCTTCCAGTTTGAGACCAACTATGAACAGCCACCAGAGTCCCACTCTTTGATTTCTCTCCCTTTTGAATTGCCAATATAAAATTCCAAAATAAATCAAGAAAGACTAGCAATCATAATGAAAAACCAGTAGTGTAAGGAAAAAGGACCTACATGATACAACCAGAAAAAGGACAGGTCGTCCACAATACTAGGCTGTCAAATGCTCTTTGTGAACTTACGTATAGAAAGTATCTGCTTGTTGGAGAATGAAACCAAGTTCACTGACACTTCAAGAGCTACAAAAATTCAGCAGCTGTTAAGCAACAAGAGTCAGGTTAATATCCACAGGGAAAACTGCAACTCAATGAAGTAATAGCCAAGCTATCATGGCTTTTGCTGCAGGTACGATTATATTTATTGTTTATTATGGAGTTCTGCCACCCACCGCCTCAGGACAAACTCTCCCTAATTAGCAAAGTGCTAACAGGCTAAAACAAAGGACAGGGAGGGCTCACTTGCCACTTATGAGTCATGGGGAAAGAAGAGATAGGTTCAACTTGGAGAAAACCAAAACATTTAAACAACTGAAAAAAACCCAGCCCCAACAAAACAGAGATACACACTGCTCTTACATACACCTTCCCAAGCACTGCTCTGTCCTTCTCTTCAGGGGGAAACCTCCCTTGCAGTCTTTTGTCCTCTGGCAACACGGCATCCTCCTTCATAGGAGGAAAGCCCTCCATGAGCTTTCTCTGGCTAGCATGGAGGTCTTCCATGGACTGTGGATAATCCCAGCGCTGACCACTCCAGCACTGAGGAAAGTCACAGTCTCCGAAAGGATCCATCCTCTTCTTACGCACACTTGCCGCAATGGTTTTGCTTGCATACATCTTCTCCACTGACCTCTGAGGTTTCCAAAGGCCATTAGCTCCTCCTCTCACCACTACCCCAAAGGGCAATAGTTGCTCTGTATGTCTTTCACCCTCAATGAGCTCAGAGACCACATGACACTTTTTTTGTTCCCAAAATACAGGGCAACACCCAAGCCAAGGAAACAGTTAACAGGAACAACAGGAAGTTGTTCAACAGGTTTCCCCCCCAGATAGGTTACTGCAGAAGCCCTTACTGGCTCAACATAGCCAGATCTAAGTATGAACATGAGCTGGGGAAAACTTCAGAAAGGGGACAGTTAGCAGCCCCTTCCCCCACTAATGAACCACCCCACCCACTGGCTAAAACCACCACAAATATGCAGATTCGAACCTGCTTAGGAATAAGTACAGACATAAATTATTATTTCAAACATTCTCCCAACAATAATGGTTTCCCACACTCATGTAGTACCACCGAGGAAACCTTCACTTCTGATTATAATCTTGTGATACTGTACATTTGAAAAATTATATTAACAATGTGTTAAGGTTATCTATGACAACCTAAAGCCTCACTATATATTTTCAATACTGAAACAACATTAGTTCAAAATCTGAGATTTTAATGTTACTCCTCTTTCCTACAGGACCATGACACTTCATGTAAAACAGCAGTTACCTTAGAAGAGACCACGACTGAAGCTAAAGGAATTAGTCACATGAGTAAAATGATCTTAAATGCTTTCAAGAGAACCCAAGATTTAATTTTGTTGATCATCATTCCACTACAGCTAATTAAACATTTAGATTACTCATGTAGCTGTTCTAATCAAACTGAAATAGCACAATACTGCAATCTTGTGACTTTTGAAGGACAAAGGAATTCAAGAAATCAATTGAAAGTAATTCCTCTGTTCTATAACAGTACATTTTAGACAACAGCTAAAAGAAAAACAGAAGAATACATCAGTCAAGTCTACAGACAGACTGTGGATGAAAATTCTGTACTTTAACATTAGACTTCAGAAAAAAGCCTTGGAAACCAACGCTTAGTAAAAACTGCAAAACCTTGTCACTCAGTTTAACAGTGTTCAAAACCACGAGTGTGTCTCCTGCACTAAAGGCATGTGAATAACTTCTCTAGCTCTCACCCTGGGAAGTCACTCCCCACCTCCCTTAAACAGTTTACTGCTTCTGGAACTTCAAAACAGCATATCTTAAACAGGCTTCTATTTCCAAATGCAGGATGGGGTGGCTGAGCTGCTGTCCAGCAGAAAACCAAACTGCTGCATCAGCTGCCTCCAGCCTTCCACAGTAACAAGTAGTTTCTGGTTAAGCTAGGAGACAGACCAACAATCAGCAAAGGTAGGATGAAGTGTGCCTGTGTCAAGAAACACCTGGTGACAAGGTACACCTCACCAGGAGCAACACTTTTGCAGCCTGAAGAACCAAAGCAATGTACTGCTGGATTTAAAAGCAGAGCATGGGGCAAGACTAGAATTAACCATCTGCACTTGACAGAAGACAAATGACATCAAGCAGGTTAAACCTCCCCTCATGATGACAAGATCTAAGGGGCATAGGTATTCCTACACACACAGACAACTGCAGGAAAAAAAAAAAAATCTTACACAGCCCAGTGAATGAATGTCATTAATTTTTATCAGTGAGAAGATTAGAAGGCAACTTGATTGCAGTTTATGGCACCTATATGAAGATAAAAGAGCAGAAGAGGGTGCCTCAACATCAGGCAAAGGAGTAAACAAAGTGAAAATGCACAGGCTGGAAACAGGGCTTAGCAAAGCTACTGTTTGTGCACATTTTGGGCTTACCAACTTTGACACAAATCCCAGCACAACTCGTTCTCCATTGGCCTGCAGCTCACCAGCAGCTTCCTCCACTGGGAGAAACTGCACAAAAATGCATCCGCTGTGCACAAAAAGCCAGGAAGGACAAATTAAAGGGGGAAAAAAAAAATCTCAGATGTATTGCATGTGTGACCCAAAAGCCAGGGTACCCAAAAGCATCAGAGAACACTTTTGCTGTCCCAGCAATTGCCCTACCCTACCAGACAGGCTGTGATCACTGCTGGTGCATGCTTTATTGATATGTTTAAGATAAACATCGCACATTTAACATGGAAGGGTTTCAGAGCTCTTTAATCCTTTAACGTGCACATCACAGGAACTCCACGCACAGGGAAGGTAAAAGACCACAGAAGAAACCTGAAACCCATTGTTTTTCCAAACAAAGGCCCAAGCCTGATGAGCTGGAAATCTCGTTTCCAGGTCACTTGTCTTCCTGCTGCTCCCTTCTCTCTGTCTTGTGGGCAGAGCTGGGGACCTTGAGAGAGCAAGACAGGCACAGAATTGGGCCAGAGGTGCAAGGGAGCTGGGAAGGGGAAGAGCAGCCAAAGCTAGTTGCACACTGAGTTGTAACTTCTGTTCTTTGCTTGCACACAGGACTGCTCCCATAGCAGCACTCACAGCTCTCCTTCACCATCCCAGTCCAGCTGCAGGTGTTTCTATTGCCCAGCCTTGAAGCTGGATACCAAGCATGGACTCAGCAGGCCTTGCCCTGCCACACAAGGCAAGGAAAGGGGGATGACGCAAACTGCCTCCTCAGTGCAGAAGGGAGCCAAGAAAACAGTCTGCATCTTAAACTGGGTCTTCCTCCACACAGAGCTCTGCTCTCAGGCCATCACAACACGTAGAGAGAGCGCAAAGCACCAGCCTCAGCAAGCTGAACTCAAAGCACCCCATGTTTGTAACTCAAGTCTCACGAATATTTACAAGGGAGCAGGTTCCAGGATTTTTTCTGTATGTGCATCTCATGATTGCAATGTTTCTGGAAGAAACAGGTGCTGCACATCCAAGAATATGCAAGTGTTACCTTTCACTTCCAAAAAATCACACTTCTGCTTTCCCCCACCACAAATACCAGCAGATGTGAAGAACTTTAAGCTAAATTTGAAAGGGCTTGACCCCAAGTCAGGCTTCGGAGTTTCTGGAAGCCTCCCTTCCTACTTGGCAGTTGCAGCTGCTATTGGGGATCTAACACAAGACTACTCCTTCCGGAGTAGTTATTTATATTATCCAATATTAAATACCTGTATATTAAAAAAAAAACATGCACAACAAAACCCAACCACACACTTATGGTGTAAAATCTTGACTTCCATCACCACTCTGGTGTGTGGGTAGAGTGTTCACCATCACAGAACATTAGACATTTTACAGCCACGTTATGCAGAAATGGTACTTACCACTTTCTTACTCCAGAAACTGTAATACAACCTCTGTTTGACAAGACCAGCAAAGGAAACGTCCAGTAGAGGTTGGAGGAGGGCAGGAGGAGAGCAAGACAGAGGGAAGATGGTGGTGTGAGCTGGGCACAGGTCAGCATGTCCAAACTGACCCTTGGCTTCCCTTACTTACACACAGAAAATGTTTTGATGAAGTGGTATATGATATGATTCTCCAGCAGAAAGCACAGCTGAGAGCAACTGGAATAAAACTTTTGTGTGTTTGAGAAGTTCCATTACAAATATTTTTTTAATACCAGAGCTGAGAAACTTTGCTTTAAGGATTGTAATACTGAAAAGAAATGCAGACATTCAAAATGCAATGATCTGAAATAATTAATATGAAATACAAAATCCCAACTTGTACTCAAAAGTCTAATTTGCCCTGTGTTTATGGGCTCTGGAGACAATAGCTAGTGCCACATGGCTTCCCAGGGCATGGGGATTCCTGCACTGCTTTTTTTCAGGAGGGTCCCAACTGGCTCAGATGTACCCAGCTCTAAGGCCTACTGCAGCTACACACCAAGAACTTCTCCAGGTCTCAGGTTGCCACATCTCTCAGCACTCTGCAGGATAATGGGCTGAGCTGGCAGGTGTGGCAACACAGCAGCCTTAACCATTAGGTTGTGTTCTTCTCCTGCCAGAGCAAAGGTTGGTTTATATTCAAACTACCAATATTTAGGTCAATCCCATAAAACCAGCGGGCAACAGAAAATAGAGCTTTAAGACTTTTTCTTCATCCCATTTCAGTTCCTCTACTTCAATACTTCCCTGCTTAATGTCATTTTTCCTGCTGTCACTGTCTATGCTCCCTAGAATATGTAAATCCTGTACTGCTGCATCTGCAGTTTTCTGTGACTGGACTTCATTTTGAATGCACAAAAGTGTTTTCCTGATCTGTAAGCAATGTAGCCTGGTAACTGGGAACACTGGAGAAAAACTTACAGTGAAAAGTGTAGAAGTTATTTTTAGGAAAAAACCCACCAAAACAAGCACATTTTGAATGGAAATTAATTCCTCGATATATTAGTTGAGCCAACTGTTGAGTAAGACTGGCTGAAAAGAAAGTCTTGCTGCGTGACGGCAGGAGAAGCTCCAGAGAGGACCAAATTCCCCACAGGCCCGCTAGGGTCCAACACCGCTTTAGTTCTTACTAGACATCTCAAGGACATCAGTGAAACATTGGTCAGACACAGGCATACTTACTTCACCTACATTTTCTAATGGCTTTTGCCAAAGTCCCCTCTCAAGAAACTGTGTATCCTTCCTAGTACATCATCATCATTTGCCAAATGAGGGTGACAGAGCTGGAACTAATAATGCTCTTATCAATTAAAATACATCAGTATTTATTAGAACATCATAATAATTAGTTGGCTCTGCAGAGATGATGGTAATTTCCAGAATGAGAGGCCTCAAAAAGGGAGAGAACAGGGTTCTGCCCAATTATTTTGTTGGGCAAAATTTACCAACACAAGAGCTTACTTGTATCAGGAACTGATCAATTCACAAGGCACAGCAAAATCACACACATGAGCCCTGACTATCTTTGCCATTTCTTGCAAATCGGTATCATTTCATCGCAGAAGGCAAACAAGGGTGGACTAGAGGGTGATAACATGGCACAGGGAATTCAAGGGAAGCGTCCCAAGAGCTGCTTAGTTTAACAGAACAGATCAGAGTATGATTACACCAAATACAGGGCAACAGGAAACAAAAGAAGCAATTATGTGTCCTGGAAGGGAGTGCTGTACAGAATCAGAGGAGGCTTTTTGCAGAAAGGCAAGAAATAATCAATGCTTTTCAGGCAGAATTGATACAGGGCACAGATGACAGCAGAGCAAGGGCTATGCTGGATTAGCCAGAAGTCCCTTTACTTTTCTACAGCTTCTCAGAAAGCATTTCCAGGGTGGCCAGAGAAGTGAGAGGAGGACAGCAGGTAAGCAGCACACAGCCATTGACCAGCCCCAAGCCCGCACAGAAGGAAGAATGGAAAACCTGAGGGAAGCCAGGCTTTACCAGGAGATAAGGGGCACATCCCCATGATTTTGCTAGAAACCAGAGAGCCAAGTGGGTCACGTTTCCACTCCAACCAATACCAGCCCAGCAATGCCATCCAAGCTGTCTGCTACTGCCATCCTCTTCCCAACTCTCGAGGCACATAGCTACCACATCCTTCCTCCATCCCTGCCACCTCCCACACATGCACCAACACACACACAGGGTCTAAAGATTACCCCATCACAAGTCCCCAAGAGTTTAAAAGCAGGAAGATATGAATAGAAGGATGAGCACTGCACGTGCTCCTGCAGTAGGGTGGCAATTCCTCATCCTCTAGCACACCAACACAGAGGAGCAAATATTAATCTAAATGCAAAATAAGCATCTAAATTACTTTCAGGCTGAAAGTTTTTTTCTGGACAACATACTGAACACCAAAAATTACACATGTGCAATTGTTGTAATTCTCACATAAAGGCACACACCACATACGTTTTCTGTGAAGAGGAAGCCATTCAGTGAGAAATGTGAGAAGTGAGCTGTTCTCTAAACAATGCACTACACAAGAAACCAAGACTTGAGCTCTGGCAGGTGAAAAACTCCAGTAAGAACACCAACAGCCTCCTAATTGAGCTGCACTGAAGTCATACTCACTGCTGCTGCTGCCAGCACCATGCACTCCTGAAGTTCAGCAAACCAAAGAGGAACGTGTGTGCATTTGAAGTAGCAACAGATGCACAAATGCACGTTTAGACTCACTTTCCCAGGCTTCCACACATCTAGGGGTTCCCTCTGTTTTCAGACCTCTCGGGAGGAGGGCTGTGCTATTCCTACATTTCATGGGACAACCACCACACGAACCTATACATATTACAATCACCACCATCAACCTGATCCAGTGCTCTGCAGATAAAGAGCTGGTCATGAGAGTATTTAAGGTTTGTACAAGCAGATGGCTATAGCTCAACAACAAGAGCATAACATACTTTATAGTGCAGTGCACTGTTCCATCCAAACAATTCGCTCTCATTTTGTCAGGATAGCCCACTGTCCAGCTGACATGAGAGCAAGCTGCAGCTAAATGGACAGCACTAGTGCTTGCTACCTCTTCCCAGGCAGAGAGATTGTCCTGATTAACAGGCTTGGTTACATGTATGTCCCATTTGGACAACAGCAATATCAAACCTAGGCAAGAAACCACTGGTAGAAGGCAAATAAGATATACAAGTCAGGGAGAAGCACAAATACTGAAGCCAAAATATTACATAATGCCAAGAAGCTATGATACAGTGAAAGCTACCAGTAGAACAGTTCCTTTCCCTCCTCTCTACCTCTGATCTGCAAAAATACTAGCTTTCTTTTTTCCCTTCAAGTTTCAAAGCAGCCTGTTTCATCCAAGCAGACTATAGATGAGATGATATTCTAGCAAGAGAATAATAGTCACTAGTCATATTCCTCAGTGGAGCTTTTACTGCAAGAATCAAATGTTGTATTTCTAGTTTCTTCCACATTTGCTTAAAGCAACTGAGAGTAGCTATTTCAAAAATGTTCTTACAGCTATCAGGGAAGCCTGTTTACAACTGGAAAGCCAACTTTCTGTTAAAGTAAAGCTTTTCAGCAGCTTACTGAGGAAGGAACAGAAGAACAAAAAAAGAACAAAGGGCAACTCGGAGTTTGAAGTAGGCTTAGGCTCAAAGAACCAGCAAGGACACCACTGATGCCTTGAGAAGCCACAATTGTTTCTAACAGGGCTGGCAAAGTAAGTCTCAGAAGTACTGTGGTTCACCTTCAGCTGACATCATGCCTGCTGGCTGCTAAACCTGGTGGAATCCTAATGAAAAGCAGGCAGTTCTGCTTATGAAAAAATGCACAAAGAGGCCAAAGGACACAGAAAATACTATGGAGTTTGTAATACTGCCCAACAGTGCTACAAAAAAGCAAGTGATGGGAGAAGGGGGAACACCAGCTCTATTTACTTAAGCAGTATTTACTCCACCTTCAGGAAACATGACCATGGCCTCACACGCAAGATTTGTTATTCCCAATGTGCTCAAGCTCTCAGCAGAGCAGGGAGCACAATACCGTGACCACATAAACCTTCAACCTTCAACCGTGGGACCTTCAACAAAGCACGACATGGTGGCCTTGCTCGGCACCACGGAGAGCTCCTCATCCTTTTTTTCCTCCTTCCTCGCTTCCTCCCGATGTAGGGATTGTCAAATGTCTGGAGCATTTTACTTTCAAAGCAGAAAAAGCCCCACATTTCACCAATTGCATCTAAGGAATTTGTACACACGAATATTAATCTTGACAGTACTGAAGAAAACGAAAGAGGATGGCGCAGCACAAGATGTTATATGCATGAAAAACAATGTTATCTCCCAAAAATATAAATAAATTATCATCTTGACAATAAATACAAGTCAAAGCCAGAAAGAATTGTTTTACTTCCAGGCAAGTTCATTCATATATCTTACTAATAGTGAACCCAGTTCCCTTACAAACTCAGGAGCAGCAGGAGGAAAAGCATATAAGAAGATTACGTTAATACTATATTTAAGCATATGTAAGGATAGTGAATGAAATACTGATTATTCACTGAATTAAAAAAAAAAACCCAACAACCACTTACTAAGAATAGCTTTTAAGAGATAAGAAAAGGAAAACTAGGCTACACCAGGGGGAAAAAAAAAGACACAGCTACAGTAGTACTCATTTTTCCTCATTATCCGCATTCATCAGCGCTGAGGTCTACGGAAATCAACTTCAACATAAAAGTATAACAGGGATAAACTACCCAGAGGCTTTTAGACTAATGTTCCCTTTGTGCAGACAGGAAGCAGTTCCAACTTGTTATCATCATCATGGAAAACAGAAGAGCTGGGCTTAAGAGAAGAGCTGGGTTTAACATAACTCCACAGATTTCCAAAAACACAGGATAAAAATCAGACTTTGCAGACTTCGCTATGATGAAAGGACCTGATAGTCCTTGTGATATAGAGAGGAGGTTATTGGGCTGAAGCAACCACTGGTCTGAGTATGTAGGGTAGGTTACAGAATGGAAAAAGGATTTTCTGCTCTTAGCCTGGGAGACTTTGTCCTTTCGTCCACAGTTTGGCAAAAGACCAGGCATGCACACTCCCAACCACAGCTCCGTGCTTTCACTTCAATCAGCTGTACGTTTCTGTTTCAGGTTCTTAAAAGCTGCTAACTCAGCCAAGGCTCCCAATTTAGCTTCTGATTAATCAAAGGCTGAATGCTCATTAGCAACTGAGGCACAATCCAATCACAAACTAGTTTTTGCACTCATCATCCTCTGAGGGAGCCTGGGGCCATGCTCCTTCCTCACTCCTCCCTGGAAGCTGCAGCACAGAGCTAGAGACAAGGAGACCATCAAAAGCACATTTTGCAATGCAAACTAAAATGCTAGCATACACACCCAGTATATAGCTGCTGGGATCACTGGTTCAAGTTAAGCATTAATTTCCAGTTCAACTTTGTTATCAAAACACAGTATCATGCAACATTAAACCACAGAATGCCACTTGGCACTGGCAAGTGGCAGGAGTTTAAAAACATCTGTAAAAATACAAGAATGTCTGTATAACACACATTAAATCTCAGGAAAGCACATCTGCCTTCAGCACTTGAGTGATGACTTCACTGGTTCTAAGAGCACTTCTAACCAAGAGAGGGGCTGTAGCTCCAGAGAAGACATCGCAGCCAATGCTGCTGAGAAAACTGAGGTGTCGTGCCATGCAGCTGCTCTACAAAGCTAAGGAGAAAAAAGAAATGGGAACAGGTTTTAGCCTAGCTGGAAAAGATGAGGAGTCTGGTTTAATGTGGAATATGACTGCGATTCACAGTTGCCTGTGGTTCCACACCTTCAACTCAGCACCCAGGCTTGGTGCAGACTCCACAAGCAACAGGTCCAACATCTGCGAATCTGCATGGAGCCAGCATTCAAAAAAGGGCATTCAATCAGATTAAAAGTTTCAGCTACCAATAGCAATTTAATGCTATTTCTCATCAGGCTTAAGCAGCTATCACAAAGGAGCTCTCTTCCTACATACACTGAATTAATGCTAATTTCTGTAGTATGGAAAACACATATAACATGCGTGCTACGAAGTTCTCTCTGGGGTGTAAACTTGACCAAACACTATTAGGATGAAAAGTAGTAATCAAGCACCTGACAAAAGTGAAATGATCTCCCCCTCCTTTGTTCTCCCAGTGAAAGCTACCAGTATGTGTCAAGAGTAATCTTTAAACCTCGGGCAGCAAAGGAAGCAAGCTCCCTTGAAGCAAATGTCATTCCAAGTTTCTCACAAATGAAGTACAGTTCAGTCATCAGCATGTTCGGTCCTCTCATTTTTCAGAGACTTAAATGTATCTGTACTGATTCATAACCTTTAACTATGAAAAACATGGCAAGTCCAAGGATCAAAGCAGTGAAACGGTTTATCACAGAACCACAGCACATTAAGGATTGGAAGGGACCTCGAAAGATAATCCAGTCCAATCCCCCTGCCACAGCAGGATGCTCCAAATCAAGCTGCGTAGGAACATGTCCAGGCAGGTTCCAAACCCCTCCAGAGAAGAAGACTCCACAAACCCCCTGGGCAGCCCCTTCCAGTGCTCTGTCACCCTCACTGGGAAGAAGTTACAGAATCATAGAAGCAATTGGAGTTGGAAGGGACCACAGGATCATCCAGTTCCAACTCCCCTGCCGTGGACAGGGACACCCTACCCTAGACCAGGCTGGCCAGAGCCCCATCCAACCTGGCCTTAAACACCTCCAAGGACGGGGCCCCAATCACCTCCCTGGACAACCCATTCCAGGCTCTCACCACTCCCACAGTGAAGAACTTCCTCCTCACATCCACTCTAAATCTACCCACCTCCAGCTTTGATCCATTCCCCCTAGTCCTGTCGTTACCTGACATCCTAAATAGTCCCTCCCCAGCCTTTTTGTAGGCCCCCTTCAGATACTGGAAGGCCACAAGAAGGTCACCTGGGAGCCTCCTCTTCTCCAGACTGAACAGCCCCAACTCTCTCAGCCTGGCCTCACAGGAGAGCTGCTCCAGCCCTCTGATCATCCTCGTGGCCCTCCTCTGCACTCACTCCAGCACGTCCACATCCCTCCTGTAATAAGGGCTCCAGAACTGGACGCAGTCCTCCAGGTGGGGTCTCACCAGAGTGGAGTAGAAGGCCACACTGCTGGCCACACTTCTGATACAGCCCAGGATCCGGTTTGCCCTCTGGGCCGCAAGTGCACACTGCTGGCTCATGTTGAGCCTTTCATCCACAAGCACCCCCAAGTCCTTCTCCTCAGGGCTACTCTCCAGCCAGTCACTGCCCAGCCTGTATTTGTGCTTAGGAGTGCCTTGACCCAGATGCAGGACCTTACACTTGCTCTTGTTGAACCCCACACAGTTGGCTTGTGCCCACCTCTCCAGCCTGTCCAGGTCCCTCTGGATGGGATCCCTGCCCTCCAGTGTGTCTGCTGCACCACACAGCTTGGTGTCATCAGCAAACTTGCTGAGGGTTTATCTTAGTCTGGTTTCGACTAGCATACACCATTCCTTACTATTCTCCCAACAGCATCCATGGTGGATCACACCAAAGCTCCATCATCTTGACAGCTACACTTGTCCCTCAGCAGCCGCTGCACAAACAAAGCAAAACTTCCCCAGTAACTTCTGTTTCATAAACTTCCTGATTTACAGTCCATACCTTGTTTATATTATCCCTAGCTGGACTCTTTTGCTAGGGTAGTCCACGTTTATTTTCCAGCTGATCTGCCTATGTGTGCTATCTTCATTAATGCAAACATAGGGCTGATTATGCTTTTGAATCAAAGATCCTACTATGCTTTTACTGGGAATGATAATAAGAAAATGAAAGTCTTTATGAGTACTCAGCATCTGCACTGACTATGTGAGGTGAAAAGTAAAAACTGATTTTAATTCTGAATGGGGTATGTAAACAAAGTCTTAAAAAATCTGCATCTAAAGAAAGAAGTCAAGGATATTTTACCCCGTGAAGAGCTTCCCAGGAGAACACCAGAGTAAAATCAAGGGGACAAAAAAAAAAAAAGCAATATAAGTTTAAAGAGTCATTTGCTTACAAGGAGCTGAGTAATCAACCTAAATAAAATCAACTTCCTTTCAGATATACTGAGCACTTTCAGGAGAACCCCTTCAGAATGGAAGAGGCAGGTACTCATTACCTCTGCAAATCTCAAAACTTAAGACAGATTAAACAGAACATCTGGATGAGGTTACTTCACAATCTCTATGCAAAAACTTCACTTTCACATGCTACATCAGCCAAAGAAATCAAATGTTGTTCGTACTTGCTTGCTCTGTTTTTGATCAAATTTTAAGCAGTTCATCTCTTTCCTGTGCTGATATGACCACATTAACAGCAGAGAGAAGAGACACACACTGGGAAATGAAGAGTGCAAGCACACACAGAGTGTGGGACAATGATACTTAAATAATGTTAATAAAGACTCATCACAAAATTGTTTATGCAATCTAAAAGTGTTGTACCAACAAAAGCAGCAGACAGCGAGGTAATCAGAGAGTACACCCTGCCAGGAAGCACCAAATTCATCACCGTATCAGGAACATTTCTACTTTCCTTTACAAAATACAGCATATTCATCCTACATTTTCTCTGAGTGAGAATACTCAAGATACTTGGCATCTTACCCACAAGATGTAGGTCTCAGAGCTCCGTCTGTTAGAATCTCTTTACTAAAAAAAAAATTTTACAAAATAAATAAATTCATGTTCCAGTACACTTCAAAAAGAAAAAGACTCAGAATCTGAAATGGCAAACAACATCAGTACAGTATCTTAAATTTGTACTGGTGTACACAGGAAGAAGGCAATACTCTTCAACCCCTGCACACATCTCCCTTTTACATCTCTGCCAAAAATGCTCTGTGCGGAAAAAACCCAGCCCAACTGGCTACGTGGCACCTATAAAATTACATTTTCCTGGACAACTGTGAAAGCCTTTACAGTAAAATTAAAAATCTTTACTCACCTCCCTTTCTCTTCAGCCCTAAGGGGCAAGGTGAAGAGACCTTTTATTTTCTTCTATCACCTATGACAGTGATTGTCAGATCACTTCTCAACACTTTCACAAAGGAAAAGAAGATCTTCTACGGGAATTACTTGGGAAACTCAATTTTATGAAACTCGATTTCCTGTTTGTCTCCCTATCACAAAGATCCTCTGGTGTCTAATAATATACTTCCACTCAGCCAACAGCTTTTCTTCCACACTGCACTAACCTGTGAATTTCCTTCATGCAGATTCCTGTTCTCACAAAATTTCTTGCCACTTACTTGTGATGTCTCAACATTGTTAAATTTTATGGACTTGTTGACCAATTTCATTCAGGGCCACTGACATTGTGATGCTTATGCAATGGGAAATCAGGTTCAGAAACACAGGGAGGAGGCAGGAGTTTCTGACAGCATGTATCCATGAGGCCATCCTGATTTAAAAGCATGAACAGCATCCATGAAAGACACAGAGACCTAACCCGACATCATCAGGGAAGAAATTTCTCCCCAAGAAAAACAAAGCACCATCAGGTATCAACAGAGGACACTCCTGTAATGAGGTTATTCCCTGGCTCTGTTGGCAGCAGGCTGGATGTACATCTGAGGGGACAGCACTGAGTCACAGGCCTCAGCAGCCAGCACTGACTCAGCCCCACACACCCCACTGGCACAGGAAGCTCAAGGTAAGACAGCCTGCACAGCTTCTCTGGAGGCAACAAATTCCCTTTGCATGGCAACAGACAAATGCTGCAGCTGACCTGGAGGCAGAGGACATAAAAAGATCCCAATTCCCTTTGCAATCAGATATCCTTGAGAAGATGGCTGGCTGGAGCATCACCCTGAGACAAGCTCGACTCTCAGCGTAATATCAGTTACGTGGGTTTCTTCCATTTCACCACTGGGTTGTTTTTTTTTAAATCCACAGATGTGCTGTTGCTTCGATCAGCTGTAGACCTCAATGCTCATAGCTGGCTGCTGCCAGCTCCTAGAACCTGCTGATAGGCTCTTATAGGATTCAAACAGTGAAAACAAGTCTTTGTCATACCTATCATACAAAAACCATTTACTAAAAGGATTGGAAAAAAAGCATTCTGATGCTAAATGGTAGGAGAGAATAACAACCAGCCACGCTGAATGAAAACAGGAAAGAAACTTGCTTTAAAATGTGATTTCATTTGCTTACATAATCAATTTACCAAGCTTTTTGAGTTTTTTTGGTCACACAACATTTATACTACAAAGGTATTTCCTGTCAAACTCTAAAACAAAAGCTTCTACTGAGAAACACAATCAAAAACCACAGTTTAAATCTTTGGTACTTAAAATGAAATCCACAGCATAGCACCTCCATGGTCTAAGTTCCAAAGGTGCCAAGCACTTACTGGTTTCAGGAGCTGCAGAACCAGCAAACACTCCACCTCTCTTCATCAGGCCGCATCCTTAGACATTCATGCAAAGCTCCTCACCTAACACGTCATGATCCTGCACCCGCTGAACTGACTTCAAATGTAAAAGGCACCAACCTGACAAGCCACACTCAGTGCCAGCACCTGAAATGGTCCTGGCACAGAGAAGCACTTGACATGCTCAGTAAGCCCCTGCAGCCAGGGAAGTGCTCCCAACCCACCACTTCAATCCCCAGAACTTCAAGTCACAGACGACATTCCAAAATTACCAACGCCAAGTGGCTTAGAAGACACATTATATTTCTGGTCCATTCTGTGACTCTCCCACTCATTTGCCATCACCCTGTTTAACAGAAATCCCTCATTCCCACTTAGGAACTCTGACCGGGTGACCAAGAACTGCTGAAGATACCAGTTGAGGGTATGTCAAGTGCAAAGACATGTCTGCTGGAAAGACCAATCTGGTTGCAGTTGCAAACTGCAATGATGTCTTGCCTGAGCTAAGAAGTACTTAGGTTTTACTTAGGTCACAGTTGGTTTTAAAAAAAGAAAAGCCCCATTTATTTATCATAAACAAGGCAGAAGATCTCTAGAAGACTTAGATGTTCATAGAAAGCAAGATTCCTACCACTGACTGCTTACAGTATTGTGTTTCCATTTCCCAAGCACACAAAGTCCATAGAAGGGCTCTAAACTTTTGCCAGAGCAGATAAATCTGCACAAGCCTGAGGTCCATAAGCACAGTGTAAGCAAAGCTGTGAGATATCTGCCACTTCAACCACTAAGAATCATAGAGGTTGGGAGAGATCTTCAAGATCATCCAGTCCATCCATCAACCTAATACCACTATGCCCGCAAAACTATGTGTCCAAATGCCACACCTACACATTGTTTTAACATCTCCAGGGATGGTGACTCCACAGCCTCCCTGTGCAGCCTGTTCCAATACCTGACCACCTTCAGTGAAGAAATTTTTCCTAATGTGTAATCTATACCTCCACCTGCACAACTTGAGGCCATTTCCTTTTCCCTTATTGCTAGTGACTTGGGAGAAGACACCAACCCCCACCTCTCTACAACCTCCTTTCAGATAGTGGTGTCTCCTCTGAGCTTCCTTTCCTCCAGACTAAACAGCCCCAGCTCCTTCAGCCACTCAAGCACAATGTCCTCTACAGCACCTTCTCGGAAAACAGGTTCTCATAGGGCCTTCTCTCCCAAAGAAAAAGCCAGTCTGCTCTCCTTTAAGTTAAGGAGCCACTGCTTTTGCACATGAACCATGGTAGAGGAGCCTGGGCCAGCACACTGCCCTGCTGAAGAGAAACTTCAAACAGCACACGTGCACAAGGAGTCAGGGCCACAGCTCATCTGTTACGCTCTGATAAACATGAGAAAATTCCTTGCACAATCCTTTTTCTTAATTACTGAAAGCAAGAGCTGCACGCTTATGCAGCTACACTTCAGCAAACTTGGGGGGAAGGTGTCCCAGAAGGCCATCCTTGCGAAGCCATGCACAGTGACATAAAGCATGGGGCAAGCACACCAGTGCAAGCAATGAGAGCACGATTGTGCCTGAGCACAATTACGCTCTCACCTCATTGTCAGCAAACTGGGAGCTTTCCAGCACAAGCATCAGCCAACAGAACTTTGCAATGAATTAACTGGAGGTGGAGCATTAAAGTCAAAGTGATGCATGCTCACCTATCAAAGCAACTGCTGCCCACACTTCTGTGAACATGGCTACATACAGAGCAGGAATTGCATGAATTTAAAGGAAAAGACAAGACTGCTCAACCTTGGGCTGTCAGAGCAGTAGTTGGAAGCCTGCTGTCCTGCTGTGCCAGCCCTGAACAGTGAGGGTTATGGAGTTTTTCCTCTGGCCTTCGCACCACTACGTACTCTAAGGGCCAAGAGCCACATTATTCACTGCTGCAGGGAAAAAAAAAAGTTAAGATAGAGGATTTGGCGAAACTCCCAAAAGTATCTATCTTGGACATCCTAAAGTAACAACAGTCATTCAAAACGTGACTGTTTGTACTACGAGATTCATTACACAGGAGGCCTGTCTATTTTCAGAGGTAGATATCATTACAACTGAGTGCTAAATAAACCCAAACTATTATTTTAAAAGGGTATTCCATCACTAATTATTCTAAACATCTTCAGTGCTCTGCAGGCTGGCCTGCTGCCACTCTCCAACAATAAGAGCAATGTTAAGACCTCCCTTGTGTGACACTCCAACAGCAGTGATAGATAATTCACAGATCAAGCCACACGTCCAGTCGATATCAGTCCAACAGCCGGGGCCAGCTCATCCCCACTTGTACACACCAAGGAAAAAATACAAATGAGGAGACCAAATCTTTTGTTTATGCCACAAATCTCCATAAAGTTTTAATTTACCACCAAGAGAGCTTATCTAAGGAATAAAAGTGCCACTAAAGGTGGCTAAAGCCCTTGAGGAGCAGCAGCACTCCATTCAGAGCCTCAGAGCTCACACCGAACCCAGTGCAATGCAGAAGTGCCAACTGTGGTTGGCTGCTGCTTGGAAGTACCCACTGCTTGAACAACTAAATGAAAGCCCAGGCAGAGTACATTTCTAGGGACCAGTGTGACTGCTTCTACTGGTATCATCTATTCTGTGGTTTCACCAGACTGAGCCCAGAGTCCCAACGGTTCCAGACGCAGCTCTCCAGTCCAGCGCCACCAGCATTCCCACACTCTGAGCTTTGTGACACACAGGCAGAGATCAGGGCTAGACCAGGCCAGCAGTGTCCCACGGCCACAGGCCAGGCAGGGGGCAAAAACTCAGAGCACCTCAACTTCTAAAACCGTGCGCAGGTATTTTCTTCAGCAAATCAGACTTTTTGCACGGTAACAGATACTGCGACCACCGGGTTGAGTTTTTCCACCTTGAATCTAACCAAACCCAGGAGGAACCACGCAGTCAAAACAACACACGGTGCAATAATTAAAAACAACAAATAAAAGGCTTCGAACGTGTTTGAAGCACACAGAAACAAGCCGCGCTGCGAGCGAACGCGCGTTTCATGCCCGAGCTGCTCTCGCAAGGACGCGCCCGCCTTCCCCACCGCAGCGGGCCGCCAGAGCCGGCTGCTAAGCAGGGGCGCACCGGCCCCAGGCAAAGGAGACAGGCAGGCTACCGCCGCCGCCGCCCCCACCTTCCCCGCCAGCAGACACAGCCGAGAGCCCCGCGCCCCGCCCCGCCGGTCCCACCGGGCGGCTACCCCGGGAAGGCTGTAAGAGAGGGGAGACTGGGGCCAAAATTCCCGCCGCGCCGCCACCCCTTCAAAATGGCTTCACCGCCGTTGCCGCGGCGGCTCCTGGCCGGGTAAGGCCGCCCGGGAACCCGCCCCCGCCCCGCCACCCCGCACGGCCGAGCTCCAGACCGCACTGAGCGTGAGCTCGTCGCCACTGGCCTCAGCCCCACCGCGCTCAACAGGTGCAGGTCGCCAGGCGGCCGGGCCCGCCGCCACCGGCACCTGCCGCCGTGTCAGGACCTGGACAGGTCCCACGGG
>VXBP01010631.1:938527-981577 GCA_013400115.1 Rhinopomastus cyanomelas | reverse complement strand
CAGAGGGGGTGGGGCCTAAGGCGGCTGGAGGCGGGGCCTGGCACCGCGGCAGAAACGGGAGATGGGTTGGGGACAGGAACAGGGACAGGGGCAGGGGCAGGAGGTGGGCGATAGCCAGGGCAGAGGCAGGGCCGTACCCAGTTTAGCCCAGTTTGGGCTACCCCCAGCATGTCGTTGCCTTCAAGTGTGCACCACGCCCCACCGGTCCCCAGCAGCCTGGGCTCATGGCTGGCAGGACTAAGCCGGGCCTCAACTGGCAACTGTCAGGGGGTGGCCCTGCCAGCCTCACGGGGCCTTTCTGCTTTTCAACACGTCAAGAGACACAAAAATGTCAACGCTGGTTCAAAAGAGAAGAAAAGAACCAGCTCCTGTGTCCCCCATGCTTAACCCTGGGGATTCTTTACTGGCCTCAAAGCCAGCAGGGTCCAAGGGCTGGGCCTCTGTAACATCATCTCAAATCACCCCACCGTGCCAGGCTTACAAGGCCAGACAGTGTTTTCCAGGAAGCAGTGAGCAATCACCACTGAAACTCCAACAGCAAAGTCCATCGGTGCTTCTACGGTGTGGATCTCATAGACCGTTATGTAAATCATGGCTTTGACCTTCTGCAGAACAAGGTGTCCAAAAAAGGTTTAAATACTGACTTTAAATCCTGGCTCTAACATGGTCTGTCTGTGACAGCAGGCTGACAGCAAAAGCATGTCACTATCTGGAGAGCAGGATCCTAAGAAATAGCTTGCGTTTTGCTCTTTACATCTGCAGTTTCCCAACGGAGCTCAGCCGGTAAGATGTTGCCGATCACAGGACACAGAACTGACCTCACTCCTCTTGGCTCTTGTGGTTTTTCAGGCTGCAAGCTGACATCATTCTTCTCTTCTTCACTCAGAGTACCTTATTTTGTCCCAAAATCTCATTCCCAGCCACAGCTGACCATCAGCAGAATGAGCAGAAACCTTCCTTTTCCCAGGTTACTTTCCCTCTGAGGTTACCAAAAAAACACAGAAAGTTACTCAAAAAGCCATCAGCTTATTTGCCCTTGGGTAGTATTTTTCCATCTGAGAAGCCACATTAAGCATTACATGCTGGAGCCCTGCAACTCATGTTCTAGGGGACATCTAGTCTCTCCAGGCTGCTGAAGCCAAGGTGTTGTGAAGTGGGACCTTGCCTGCAGGTCACCTCCTAGAAGACTACTGACATCCACCTGCCTGTGGCTGCCCACAGACAGCCCCGCGGCTGGCCACCAGAAAAAGAAACTTAATTAAGATTCAAGAGGAAGGAACATTTAAAAGTAAGATATTTAAAGTAAGTTATTTGAAGAAAAAACACAATTTTCTATGACTTTGACCCACAAATGTACCGGTGGGAAGAACTTCCAGTAAGGAGAGACTCTGGCATCTTCCATCAGGCTTCCCCCATGGGAAGCTGATCTTGTCCATCATGAGGGCACTGTAGCCATCACAGAATCTTGTGTAGAAATCAAAGTAAAATTATAGACACTGCCACATCAGTCACCTCTATTATTCAGCCCTCATGCTAAGAACTCACTAGGATTTCTCACCTATTTCCTTAGAGCATTTGAGTGGTCGTTCTAGTGTTATTACCATGTTGTATCATGCTTCCTGCAATGCCTAGTGTGGACTCCTGGTACAGCACCAAGTGGCTGCTCCGCACGCATGTGGCTTCTTTCCTCTTTACATTTGTTCCTGGCAGGATAAGTATCTGGACACATGTTCAGCAGGAGGGTGAAGGGGACGGGCACAAAAGCCTGTGCTGGAAACAACGGTCTATTTTTATACTTCCTTACAGGAACAACTCTCCACCTCTGCCCTGCTTGAGAGCGCCGGCACCCACAAGCAGACAGCTTTTGACTGGCAAATCCTTTGTCTCCAGGAATGCCTGTCCACATTTCCTTACTGTACTTTCAGCTCAAGTAATTTACACTAGCTACTACTATTTTCCCCCTTCTTAGGATCTATACTGAATCCAGCAAGAACTAAACTGCGTTCATCAATCCCACCTCTGTGTCACGGGCCAAAGCATTTGTGTTGCAGCATGAAGTTGGGGAAAACACTATGGGGCAGGAGCAGAGGGATGTGACAGTTGATTACTGGTACTGATGATGATGATGAAGAGGCTGAGGAGGTGTTGGCCCTGAGGACAGCTGTTCCCCTCAAGGACATCAGGATGTATCCCCCCATTATAGCAAGAAATGCAGCTGGGCACATCCCTTTCAGACCCTCCAGAGTCCAGGGGACAAGGAGGGAGGCTCTGCTGGCCCCAGCCATGTACTGGAAAGAGGAAAGTCACTGCCAGGGCACCTAGAGGGCTCATGCTGGACAAACTGTGCAGGGACAAGAGTGGGGAGAGAGACACTCCAGGCTACTCACCCTGCTCAATGTCCAGCCTGGCACCACAAATGACTAACTTGGTTCCCTGACACTGCAGGATGAGAATGGCTCCCCCACCAAATAGCACTGGACTTGCTGAGCCACAGCAACACTGCTGCTGGTGCTTATGAAACATATGTCCTCCACATCACGTGCTGGCATCTTCTGCAGGCGACTCCCCCCAAGCTCTGATCCAGAGAGTGGAGTCCAAGACAAAAAACCAGGTACTAAACACAGCTGTTCCAGTGCATTAGCCCTTGCAATGCAGACTTTCCATCCTACTCCAACCGTGCTGGAGTCATGTCTTATGCCCAGAATGCCAGTTCATCCAGACCTGCTTTTAGAGTCTTTCTACTCACATGATGGATGTGGTGGATGCACTCCAGGTCCATGGCCTTCTACATCCCATGCTACCAGTCCAATGAAAACTCCATCCCCAGAAAGCCCCAGCAGCAGACACAAGCTTGGTAGTTTCCCCCTGCTGTTGCCATATGATCTCCAGCAGAGCAGTGGCCAAGCCTGGGGAACCTGCTGCCAAAGTGATGCTGCAAAGGGAAGGAAAGGGGGATGCTTAACCCAGACCTTGTGGAGAGCGGCAAGCTGGCTGTCCTACACAAGGACAGTAGCATCCTCAGCAGGGTGGTGGCTGCCTGCTGGAGGACTCGTGGGAAGAACAGTTGCCTCATCCAAGATTTAGCAGCTTGCTGCTAGCAATCCTTCTCAGAAAGGAGACCAGGCTGGAGAAAACACTGGTATGCGGCACCCCACTGGAGCAGCCCGGGTATATCACCCACTTCTCTGTACCCCACCACGTCCACCCCTCGTCCCCAGGGCCCTGGGAACCCTGCAGACAAAGCCCCCATCTTTTTGCCTGCCCACTTGCCCTTGTGGAGCCTGCCATGCTCCCAGACCCTTCCCCAGCACAGTGCTGGCCCTTGCTCCACGCTAGGTGAGCACGCAGACATTAGCTGAGTACTCTGGAGCAGAGATCACTACAGAACATGTAATTTAACTCTCGCAAAAATCATCGCTGCCTCAATTATTCATCAAGTTCGCGCCGCTACCCAGGCTCACTTGCCGCTATCTCCGTGCAATTGACGTATCAAATGGTTCAGGGTACAAATGGCCAACTGGTGTTGGTTGCAAAGACCTGGCTTCTACTCTGTAACATGTGCGAGTGTTCTCAAACTGCAAGCACAGGGCCCTGTCTGCTGTTGTCCAAGGGGATTGCTGGCAGCAGGACAGCCTCAAGGCTGAAGGGCTCCTGCACCAGGTTGGGGACAGGTTGCAGAGACAGAGATCTCCATCCTCAGGCGTTGGGTGTTCTCGGACCAAAGCAACTTCACACAAGCAGCAATGCTCCCACCTCCTCACACCACCAGCAGGGACCACTCCTGGGGCCTCCAGGCTGGAAGAAAGGCTGGCTCTGGCTCCTCCTTGCTCTCTGCCCAAGATCATAGCCTCAGGCTGAGCTCCTGTGGGCGTGAGGCTGTGTGGTGCCACTCATGGCAAAGTGTTCCACGTCGGTCATATTGGATAGGCAGAGCCAGAAGGCAAAGTGCAGGACTCCCTTGCAGGGAGTCTCGGCGGTGTCCAGCTGTGAAGCAGGTCATAAACCAACCTACTTAGGAATCAGTGCAAGGCAAATTTTTAAATCATGACGTAGGGAAGTCCTGGTCCAAAACCTGAGCCTGCAACAGACTGATCTGCACAAACCACCCAAAAGAGCAGAAACAGCAGACGTCCCTTGGGAAGCCAAGGGACACAGCTCACAGCTACTGGAAGTCCGTACACAGCCACAAGGGAGGTTAACTCAACAGCAGTTGCTTGGATGTCTACAAGCATTCAACAGGGTTGATGTCAGGATGCAGCAGGATTAAGGGGGAAGGTCTTTGCAAGGGTAAATCACAAAGTTAGGGAATGGGGGGTATGAGCAACAGATTGTTTTCATTGGGGAGCCCTACAAGAATCTGTGATGGAAACTGCATTCTTCAACACAGTCGTAAGTGGGCTGGAGAAGAAGAGCACAGTAACATGTCACAGTTCATCGCCGATACATCAGGGCAGCAAAGACAAGGCTGAACACAAAGAAAGGCAGAAAGATTTTCCAAGGCTGCCTGAGGGGGGGCCCAAAACCAGAGGCAGATGAAATGCAGCACAGGCAATCACAGGCCAATGCACTGCGAGAACCCGCTCAGCCACGGGGCCTTGTTGCTCTGATGGACCAAGATGACCTTCTGTGGAGCTGTGCCAAGGGGGAGTAAAAAAAATAAAAAAGAAGAGTGAACACTGGAAATTAGAAGAAATCAGTAGATGTAAGATCCAGTAATGGATAGTAGGTATAAGAACAACAGATCTGCCTCAAAAATCCCAAGGCACGGTCTGCAGGGGAATGGAAAAATGTGTGATAAAGCACTGACTGAACTGGTTTGACACTTCTGTTAGGCTGGCCACCACTAGCTACAGCATCTGGGGCGTGCCACAGGTCTCCCCACCTTGGCTGAAGCAGTGCAGAGCAAGCAATGCAGAGCATGCTGTGTTCATCTGGATTACCAGTGTCTGGCATTGTGGCTCAGGGGACTCCCTAAGGCAGCACAAG
Source organism: Rhinopomastus cyanomelas (assembly GCA_013400115.1). NCBI lineage: Eukaryota > Metazoa > Chordata > Aves > Bucerotiformes > Rhinopomastidae > Rhinopomastus > Rhinopomastus cyanomelas. The sequence goes on along the minus strand of VXBP01010631.1, from coordinate 976,591 downwards.
CTCCACCTCTACAAAAAAGACCAAAAGGCAGGCAGAGCGAGAATAGATGCCCTTCCCTGGCAGGCAGAGATTGTTTTACTGAGTGAAGTGAAAGATGTTTAGATTAACCTCCTCATTGGCGAGCGGTGATTAAACGTATCCAGGACAGCAGCAAACGCGCTCAGATTAAATATTTCCAAAATAGCTGTAAACATCATCTCGTCTCCTTGGCCTGGTGCGCCAACACAGCTACCAGTGAGGAGCTGCCAGCCACATCTCTGGTCTACGGTGCTGCTGATGCTCTCATAAACCCATCAAACAGTGCCCTGGCTTGCAGCCCTCACAGGCTGCAAGAGGCATCAATCTCCCCTCGGCCCCAGCACAGTGTGGGGCTCTGAGCAGACCCTCCTGCCAAGTCAGCAGATCCTAAGGGGAGTGGAGAGCTGGGAGCAGCACCACTCCCCAAGGAATCTTCTCTCCTTCTTGACTCCTTTCTTGCAGATGTTGGCTTCTGTCCCTCCATTCCTCAAATGGCACCTGCTAAAGCTGGAAACACCACGTTTAAACAGAGAATGAGATTTCAGTTGCAAGAAGAGTCTGTCTTCGTGGCCCTTTCTGCCATCGCCTATACCCCAGGCTGTCTGACAAAGGGGTGCATATACTGGGGCAGCTATCTCTTCCTCCATCTCCTTCCCCTGGGAGGATATCCTGGCACCATATGCCTTCAACTACCCAGGCCCTTACATTTGTCCCCTTCTCAGAAACTTCCTGTTTGGGATATTTGTTTATGTTGTTTCCTCTCCAACTTGTGCCACTGAAGCCATGGCAACTGTCCCAGGAGCATCAAGTGAATGAGGTGTCGCACACCACTCTCTGTGCTGTCAACATCCTCCACAGCAAACTGCATCCCCTCTGCTGGTCCCACGCTGGGCACTCGCTACAGTAGCCTCAACACCACCAGAGACCCCACCACACAGTTGTTCCCATGCTGGCATCTTACTTGAACCTGCACTGGATTAATCCACCAATTCCTCAGTTTGTAAACACTGAGCACACAGTGCAGATCCCACTACTGCAGCCACCCACCCTTGTCTCCCGGGGCAGCACAGCAGCCTCCTCAGTACCAGAAGGGACAGGTGCGGCTCCCTACGTGCACAGGCAGGGATGATGAGCCACACCGAATCACAGAATCACTCTGGTTGGAACAGACCCTTGGGATCATCGAGTCCAACCATCTACCCTACCTTACAAGTTCACCCCTAAACCATATCCCTCAACACCTCACTTTAAACACATCCAGGGATGGCGACTCAACCACCTCCCTGGGAAGCCCATTCCAGTGCCTGACCACCCTTTCTGTGAAAAAATTCTTCCTAATATCAAGTCTAAACCTACCCTGTTGTCACTTGAACCCATTCCCTGTTGTTCTATCACTAACTGCTTGTGAAAAGAGACCAGCACCAACCTCTCCACAATGTCCTTTAGATAGACAGATTGTAGAGAGCGATGAGGTCTCCTCTCAGCCTCCTCTTCTTCAAACTAAAGAGCTTCAGTCTTTCCTCATAAAACTTATTCTCCAGGCCCTTCACCAGCTTAGCTGCCCTCTGCACCTGCTCCAGCATCTCCACATCTCTCGTACTGAGGTGCAACACTTTAGATGTGGCCTCTCCAGTGCCAAATACAGGAGGACAATAACCTCCCTACTTCTGCTGGCCACACTATTTCTAATACAAGCTGGGATGCCATTGGCCTTCTTGGCCACCTGGGCACACTGCTGGCTCATATTCATCTTCCCATCTAGTAGAACAGGTCCCTCTCTGCCAGATGGCTCCGCAGCCACAGCTCCCCAAGCCTGTAGCGCTGCAGGGGGTTGTTGTGGCCCAAGTGCAGGACCTGGCACCTGGCCTTACTGAAGTTCCTTCCATACATGAAGCAGATACAGGTGGACCTGTACAGCAACAGGAACAGATCGTGTGCAAATCACACTGAGTTCAAATGGGGTCACCAACACGCACTGTCTGGCACAAAGCACCAACTGTTAAAGCAGAGCGAAACCCTCAGATTATATTTTATACATTCTACTTGAAACCAAGCGATCTGGAAAATCCCAGAGCATTCAGATGCGAAGGTCTCAATCTTAGTGACGTTCCTGGCAAGCCTCAGTGTTTTGTTTGCACTGTTTAACAGCTTCTTCATAAGGAAACAATGGACTCGGTGAAGGAAAAAGGCCACCGCAAACGTTCAGTCGATAGAGTTCACCAGTAATATCGCTCGAAATGCCCGTCCCAGTTTGGGTTGCTGGAGCTCCTACATCCAGCTCACTGTCTGGACTGGCGTGGAGAGAAACCGCAGAGCTGCACTCTGCAACGCCAGCTGCTCAGGCACCCGGAAAGGGATGGCCCCGGGGGACTGGAAGCAACCATTTATTTTGTGTGATTTGGAAATGCTTCCTCTAGCAAACGGTGCCTTTTCTCCTCATATGTGTGTCTTAACACCCTCAAATATTTAGGCTTTTTTTACCACAAGTCTAACTTTGTTACATAGATTTGTGCTTACGAATCAAAACCTACTTCAACACGCTACCTTTTTTTGCCCTGTGGATGGAGGCTTTGCTTTCTCACACACTCTGAGAGAGAAGCCCAGCCCTGGCAACTGACAACAGCAGTACTAAGTGGTCCGCCCAGCACTGCACACCTCCCCTCCTTTTGCTGCCCTGTGTGAGGCAGGGGATACACCTCAGCAGCTAAAAGAAAGCAAGGAGTTGGCATCTGTGGGTTGGGTATCTGGCTCTGCTCTACAGCCAAGCTGCAGAGTGCCAGGGCAGGCCCCCAGGCACTACCTCGCCTCAGTGCTGCTTCCAGCCTGGATAGCAGGTCAGCAGCTCCCTGTGGGCAACACCACCTTTCACTGAGAAAATGGCTGGGCTGACTAAAATGAAAACACGAAGCCAGGGTTTACACCTCATGCTGAAGCAAGCCATGGTTTAGAGCAGAATCAGGAGAAACTCAGATAATTATCACGTTGGGAAGAGTTTGCATAGGCAGGGCATGATATTCCCTTGCAAGGAAATAGGGATCCAATTAAACAGGCTTTACTTGGATTTCCAAATGGCATGTGACAATGCTCTTAAGTGCTTAAAGAAAGCCCAAACACTCTTAAAGAAACTGAGCTACCATGGATAAGAGGGAGAGACCTCCTGGGATTAGTAACTAGTGAAAGGTCAGGAAATGAAGAGCAGGAGCAGAGCTGAATCTCTCAAGGAAGGGCACTGTGGAGGCCCCAGGGGTCTTACCCATCCTGAGTGCTCTGGAAAAGGCCAGGACACAGCAAGGTGACCACACATCCTGGTAGGACACCCACCTAGGACATTGAAAGCAACAACCAAAGGCTGCCCAAACAGCCTATGGCAAAACCCATGCCTCAGGGCAGGGCATGTGATTAGAGCCAAAGGCTCAATCAGATGATCTACCTCACCCCTCTCTTGTGCAACCTATGGATGAAAGGAGAAGTTGCTGGTGCCAACCTCATCCGCCTCCAAAATTATCAAGCAGCTCGAACTTGCAGGTAGACTTATTTCCTCAAGTTCTTCGCGTCGGTTTCTGCAGGAACCCATCTTGGGTTTTTTTCTGAGGTACCTGCACTCTAGGTAAAGGGCAAAAGAAACCAATCCAAATGTGCAAGCAGCTTCATAAAGTGTGGGAAATCTAAAACTCAGCCAGGGAAGGGGGCATCCGGGGCTAAAAACAACCCCATGCAGGGAAAGAGCTCGCTGCACTTGCTGGAACATGCAAGAGGAAGGGGCAGAAGATGACAAGTGCTGGCTCTCTGCTCTGGCAGCCACGTTTGGTTCTGCCTCTGTCCCTTCTGGGCTGGAAGGAGCAGAAGTCACCACAGCTTGAACCCTCTGAAGCTACCCAAGTGCTGGGCCAGCTCTGTTCCCTGTAGTGGGACTGTTGAGGACCGTCACCAGGGCTGCAAGGAGCACGTTGTCTGGAGCAGTCCTCAAGCAGCACAGTGCAGCCAGCTCCTCGGCGAGCTGCCCCAGGCACAGCACGCGGGGGCAGGGACGGCGGAAGGAAATTCAGAGCTACTTGCAATTCAAAGGAAAAATCTGGCTTCCTCATGCCCCAGGATCTTCCTTTCCACGAGTCCCTGTGCTTACCAGGAAGCTAAGCCGTACACAGTGGAGCCAGACAGGCGCTCTGGGTCACAGGGAGGTGATGAGGGCCTGGACTGCAACAAGGACCGCCGCGGTCAGGCTGAGTCACAGCCGTTGTTTCTCCTGAGCCAAACCAAGAAGGAGGGCCACTCCCATGACAGGGATGGATCATACAGCATGGGTATGGTCAGGGTGATGGTCAGTGTTCTGGGATCCAAGTGCAGACTCCTCACAGCGGCAGCATGCCCCTGCCAGAGTCGCAGATCACTGGCTCAGCAAGATGCAGGAAGAAGCAAATTCATCTGTCATGCTCCCATACTCCTCCTCCACAAACCGGTGTTGGTATGGGGGCGGTGGTGACAGCAACCTTCCTGCCATCCAAGAAAATGCCTTACCAGTACCTACAAATGCTTCCTGCCTGTACTGGGTGATGGTGATACCGCTCCGAACTTCTCTACACCAGCACAATGCCCCATTTACTGACAAAGCCAGTATGGACTGGTCAGTTTTTGCCATCCAGCACAGATTGTATTTACCAGGAAGGTTTGAGTCCACCCAGGGGGCAGCAGGAGATGCACTTCCAGGGATGGACTTCCAGTCACAGGCCACTGGGCAAATTACTGGCACAGCAAGAGTCTGTCAGCAGGGCATCTGGCTTAGCAGATAACCTAGGAGCAAACCTCCTGGGTTCAAAATTCCCTGGAAGCAGAACTCTCAGAAACCCAGGAGTTCCACTGGGCCAGGGAGCACCTGCCAGCCCCCAGCCACTACAAGCTTTCCCTGACAACCACCAGGTCCACCCTGCGTGTGCCTTGGTGCTGGGGCTGGCAGGGCTCATGCTGGCAAAAGCCATCAGGCCAGTGCAGCGCACAGCTTCGACAGAACTAAGCCACGGCATAAAGGGCATTTTCCACGTGCAAAAGGGGTGGGGGGACTCACTAGCTCAAAGTCTGCACTGAAAACCTTCCAAGGCAGACAGAAAGCAAGGGAGGGTGGAAGGAGCCTAAGTACTCCCACTCCTAGGGTTAGATGAAGGTTTGGGGCCAGGCCTTTGTGACTCATCGTGCATTTTCTGAGACACGCCACTGGCCTGATGCAACCCCTGCTCCAGCAGAAATGAAGCACGAGAGGCCATCGGCAGCACCAGGGAGAACTGTAGGAGTTGTGAGAGCTGCTACAGAGTAATATCCTTTTACAACCCACAAACTAGCTGCTGGGAAAGGAGAATCCCCTTCCACCCACTGCTCTGGGTACTCCATGTGCAGCAGAAAATATCCTCTGGTATCACCAGATGGACAGGATACCCGGACTTCTGCTTTCAGACACAGCTCTGTGAGCAGCCTTTAAAGGAAAAAGCACCAGAAAGAAAGAAAGCATCTGCAAAATGTAGCCCCAAATGTTTGCAGTCCCCAGTCCTCAGAGCATTTGTGGCTACACCAAGCCTAGAGCTGCCGGGTTGGGCTCCCACCCTCCCCTTCAGCACAGCTACTCCCTGCAGCTTGGAAGCTAATTTTTCCCACCCTGTTATCTGAAAAAAAAAAAGAAACTGGTGTGAAAGCCTCTCTCCTCCTGAAAGCATGCCAGCTGCGAAGGCGACTCGGTGTCTCGGACGCCTGCTTCCTGGCAAACTTTCAGCCCTTTGCCGAACAGCTAGGATGGCGGGGGCAGGAGATGCCTGCAGCAGCAGGCTGTGAACTGGCTTCCAGCAGTCCCATGTTTAACTGCTGATCAACACCAGGAGACCAACATTTTCAAACAACAGGCTCAGAGCTAGACCAACAGCCAAGCAACAGTGCTGGCCCATCCGAGGGTAAACAGTGAGAATGTGTTGTGTGGTGATGCTGTTCGTGGAGGTGAAGGGCCACCAGCATGAGGACAGCTACCAGGCAGTACTAAGAGGGCTCACCTGGCTCGAAACCCCTGCCTGGAGACTCACCCCTTCACTTCAGCTCTGTTGGGTCCCAGCACTTTGAGAGGAAATGATGTGACCCAGCAAGCAGGCAGGGCTGGGGAAAAGGGCTGGATAGCAGTAACATCGGTGTCCAAACTTCTGTTGATCAGCTCTGGCCATAACCACTGCAGCCAGCAACCTGACAGTGCTAGGAAGTCCTCATTGCAGGCTGCAGTATCAGGAGAGCCCTATCCTTGACGAAACCCTGGAATGCCACACAGAGTCCTCCATCCTGGTGATACATGTAGGGCCTCCAAAGTGCTCAGAGCTCATTTTGAGCACCTTTTCCACTCCAGTCACAAAGTGCAGCACCTGTCAGAAGAAAATTGCGCAGGATGAGAAAAGTACACGGTCTTGCCAGGCCTTGCTCTCTCAGGTATAGAAGGCAGCTATCTCTGGGCACATAACCCTCAGCAACATCTCCACTAGTACCTACCTAAAATAAGTAGCTCTTCAGCCAGCTGCAGGTTTTGTGTCACACTGCAATGCAGAGCATCCAAGCTTAGCTCCAACTCAAAACTTCTTGGAACCACCTGTGAAAACAAAACTAAGTACCCTGGGAAGCCTTTTGGATTTGTTTTCACCCTAAAGAGAAGAGGCTACAAAGAAACTGGTCTGGAGCAGAGGCGTATGAGACAATCCGACAAACTCTGCAGAGACTCTGAAGAATGGTCTCCTCCTGTGCAAAAGAGATGGCATCAGGAAACCACATGCATCTCCAAGGTGAGGGATATGAGCCCACCCATAGACACAGCTGAGTATGGTAATTTATGAACTTGCTTGTGGCTTCTCTGCAGCTATTGCACCACTGAGTCGAGCAACGCCTCACCACTGCTGTCAAGGGAAGAATGAGGGCAGAGCTTGGTGGGGTTCTGAGCAATCTGTTCTAGTTCAAGACATGCCTGCTTGTTGTAGGGGTGGTTGGTCTACATGGCCTTTGGAGATCCCTTCCAACCCAGTAACACCTATGATTCCATGATTCTGTACTGCATGACTCAGTCAAACAAGTTGGCCAGGGCCCTTCTCCTGCATCATATATTATCTAAAAAACAAGAGACAAAGCTGGAAAGCTCCTGCAAAGTACTGAAGACAAGCAACTCAAGTTGTCTAATGTGCCATGCAAGCTGCCTTCAGTGCCTCCTGCCCTCTAGATACATTTCCCTCTAAGTGCTTTGTTCACTAATAGGAGGAGCAACCTTCATCCTCCTTTGTACTTTGATGCCTTCACCTTCTTCCTCTCTTGCTTTTCCTCCATTTAAGCACAAGGATGGTACCTTTGTCAGGGGGCAGAGTAAAAGGGTTAAACCATGGGCTGACAGAGAAAAGTGCCCCAAAAACCATAGCTTGGTCCAAGTCTTAGTTGTATCTTAGGCTGTTGGGAGCCACAAGCAGGAAGAACAAGAGGTGGTTTTAGTGCACAAGCCAGTCCAAGGCTCAGCCTGCTTAACATTAGCAGGGAAAGCGTGGCTGCACCTGGGGCTGATGTTCAGAGTTCAACACCTAACATGACCTAACAGTCAGATGCAGGAGAGAGAGCAAGGAGGAAACAACCAGAAGGTGGGGAGATACTTCAGTCTGCTGGAGCCCACCACAGCCCTCTGCTTTCCAGAGCTTTGTTCTTGGAGGGTGTTGCGGCACGATGTCAAACAGGATAGCAGCATTCGCCTCCCAGCACTGTCACAGGAGCCATCAGCAGAGAGAAGAGCTCTCTGCCATCCTGAGCACAACAGGGTGGAGAATGGGACACAGCCAGCATCTCTCTGAAGCCTCTGCCAGCAGGATTCTCCTGCCAGGCCCTTCAGGAGAAGGGGTGGCACACTGACATTCTTCCAATGACAAGCAGCATCAGCAACAGTTTTTGCACTGTCAGGGCTACGAGAGAAAAGCTGCCCTTGTGCAACAGTGCCAGCCTTGAAGGAGAAAAGCAACAGCAGTACTAATGACGTGAGAGACAGGTAGGATCAAGATGTCTCCCACTCCCATTTGCAGCTGGTTTTAGCCACTAACTTGGGTAAGAGTTTGCTGCAGCTTCCATGCTCTGTCTGGGTATCAGAGTGAACTTCTTTCTCAAAGGTTTCGGATGTTTCTCAGGATTGATCTGGCACAGGCAGTCTTTTTGCTTTTCCAAGGTTAATAAATATTGGAGAACTTCAAATACAACCCACAAAAGCAGCACTGGTTTGACATTTTGGAGTGTCAAACCACCTCAAATAGGGAACAGCTCCACCTTCAGCTGTCCCCACAAAAATTCACTGAAGTTTCGTGAAAACCACTGTTTGGTAGAAGGAAAAGCCTCTCTGTGCTGCAGCTGTTTCTAAATCCAGACACATAAGTGATCAGCTGAAGTACAGAGCCTGCAGCCAGGACGTGTTTTGGGAGGGTTCCTACAGTGCAGGACCCTACAGGTCAAGCAGGGAATATGATGTAGGCCAAAAGGGATCAACATCAACCATGGAAAGCACAGGCTTCCAAGGTAGGAGGAAGGCAAGTCTACGAGTTAGATGTGATCTGCAGTGATCACATGGCTTCTGCTGCACGTTGCAGCAACAGTCTAGTGGCTCTGTGAGCACGAAAAACACCCCATTCTTTTAAGTCACTTCTTCCAGCGACAGGAATATGGCCATATTTCAATTTGTATTCTACTAAAACAAGAATGAGACAAACTCAGTCCTGTGTGAAAATGTGTTTATTCCAAAGCTACATTTCTCACATAAACCAGTGTCTCTGAGCAACAGCATCAGCCCTTACATTGACAAACAACAGCCTTCTGGGCTCCAGGGCTTGGCATCCTGAACCATCTCAACAGAGCAGTGAGGAATCTCTTTACAGACTTGTGAGAAAGAGGAGAGAAATGACAGAAAACAGATACACTGTCACTGGCACAATTTCTTCAATTTCTTCTGCTCACAAGAAAATAAAAGGTGTCAAGACACTGCAAGAAGCTTAATGTCTGCACAGAGATCTCACAGAACACTCTGCTCTCTGCAGACTGCTGGCCAGGGAGCAGCTGCCATTGTCAGGAGAGAACTGCATTATTCCTGCAGACAGAAAACAGGACTGTTGGATTTAATAACTGTTGAACTGCTTCCAGAGACTGAAGTGGCTGAGAGGTCATGTTAGTGATGTGCTCCTTCGCAGCCTGGAGCCCTTGCAGCAGCTCCAGCGTGGACGTTTCGATCCCGGCTGACACCCTAGAGGGGTTTACCTTCCTCCTCCTGCCTCAGCCTCTTGGAGAGATGCTCGCTGATGGCCATAAGGGGGTTGGCTCTGTACTTGGCATCAGTGATGACCTCATGAAACCGAGCCACTTCCTCTGCTCTGAGAAGAGGAAAAGAACAAATGCTAAATGCCCCATGCAAATGGGATTGAGCAGGTAACAACAGAACTGATAAAGCACTGTGTTTGTCATAATGATCCTGGTGTTAAACCTCAGAAAGTGCAAGAAATACACCTCATTCATACAAAGGCAAAGCTCAAATTGCTGCCAGCTTCACAGGAGCCAGGGACTTGTGCCACAAAGACAGGACAATCACTTCAGTGTCCAGCATCACTTGAAAATGTTTCTTTTTAGAACTCTTCCCCAGTAAATCAGGAACAAGAGACTGTGGGTATCTGGTAAACAACTAAGAATGAAAACCGCTTCAGAGCAGCACAAAGAGCAGATTCTGCTTTCGAGGGCTTCTCTACTGACTCTCTTTATTGCTCATTGTAGAAACCTGGTAATCCTATGTGCAGCACTAGTTAGACACCGTGGGAGGAGCACGACAGAATTACCTCCGCATGCTTGGTCCCAGCTGGTTGCTGTGGAAATGGCCTTAAGAAACAAGAACAAAGCAGAAGAGTAAAAAAATCCAGTGAGTTTTCACCTAAGTCACATTCACTGCAGCTTCCTCATCTCCCTCAGGCAGACAGAGACACAGGCTCTCTACAGCCCAGTCCAGTACACATGTTCACACTCCTAGTAGTTGCTGTGGATCAGCAGGAGTGCTCTTCAGCTTGCAGCACGCAGCTAGTTACCCTTCCCTTTAACACCACCCCTGTCCAACAAACAGAGAGAGAAGCCAAGCCTCAAGCTTGGGTTATGGCAGTTGGGCCAGCAAGATATGCTTCAAGAACCTCCAGTCCTCACAAACACCACAAATGTCAAGACCTTTCAAACTTTTTCCCTCCCAAGAAGCAGAGACTTCCCAGACCACTGTGGTAGGACATGTGCCACTACTCCGTGAGGCAAGCACTGGCTTGCTGATACAGAAGAGTTTGTTGGACTTAGATCTATATCTACATTCCCAGTGTTCCTCATCCATGAGTTCCAGCAACAAGAGAGATGCACTGGTGCATTCAATGTCACAACCTTCAGGCTTCTGCAATGACCCAAGTTGGGGCTCATCCAGAAAGGCAACTCAGCATCAACACTGGCCAGTTTTAAACAGACAATGGTGCAGGAGAGCAGTGCTGAGATCTGCAGACTGATGCCCTCACCCTCATCTAGAAGTGGAGTGGCTCAGAACAGACAGAAATCTTGGAAGCAGGATCACAGAAAGCAAATCCTGCCAGATCCCAGTGCCTACACCCAGGAGAGCTGTGCTGCAGGGAAATAAAGTTCTTGATGCCTGGTGGCATATAAAATATACAACAGATTATACAGAGGAACAGTGAGTTGTCAGACCAAGTCTGGGAATTATTCAAAAGCATTTAGTGCTTCGTTTTACAACAAACGGTTTGGCAGGTGCCAATGGGCAGTTGTCCTCCGATCCTGCTGTGGCAGGGGGATTGGACTAGTTGATCATTCGAGGTCCCTTCCAATCCCTAATGATTCTATGTCAGTTAACAACCCAGAGGTGTACTAACAGAGCAGCTGTGGCTCCTCTGCATGAGTCCCAGGAGCATCACACCTACACAACTACAGGAGGCTTTCCTGGAGGGTATCAGCTAGAGCTATGTGGGTCTGGTGCCACCACTGGATGCTGCAGCTCCAACTCAGCAAGGTGAGACAAGGGACACACCATCTAGTTGCTAACCACACTTTCCATACCACACAGAGGGACACACTACAGACACGCTCACTTGGTACAGTCAGAAATGACAACTGGGGCCAGGAGGAACAAAATGACGGTTGGGGTGGGTTTGTCCTAAAAACCACACAAAGGAAGCTCAAGCCATCACTTTCTTTTCAATGAGACAGAGAAAGTGAACTCTTAAAGAAACAAGTGGTCTCTTTACTTAGATTTCAAAGACAGCAGCAGAAGCAACCTGTATCAACTTTGAATTGACCAAGTCTGATGGAGACTAAGACAGAAGGGACACCCACAAACAAAGTAAAGGTGAAAATCCAAGTTGCCACCCTTTCCGGGGCCTTCAGGTATGCAAGACTGAAACACTGGAACTGACTGTATGACTCTGATTCTTACAGAAATTAAAAAGCCATGTAGATGTGGGTCCTAAGCAGCCAGTTCTGGATGACCATGCTTGAGCAGGGAGCTTGAACCAGGTAACCTCTGGAGGTTCCTACTGTTCTCAACCATTGTGTAATGCTCAGTAGGGACTGGACACTCTTGATAACTGGGTACTTACAAGAGTTGGCATTTCTGGGCTTGCTTCATGAGGCAGAAGTCTGTTGGTTCTGCCTTTGCTTTCACATGGCTGTAGAAAGAAGAAACAAAATGAGTGAGTGAGTGTTACAGAGGAGTAATTTAGTAATTGCTGTAGATATGGAATGAGTCCAGAGATTCTGCATCTGCTTTCCCAGAAAGTACAGGCAATTGTCCTGTATCAAAACTGTCCTGAAAGGCAATCATTTCCACAGCCAGACAGTCTTGGAGATGCAGATTTATTCCAACATAGACTGACAGGAGTCACAGTAAATGCACTAGAGAAAAACTGTATCAGTTCTAGAACTGGTCATTAGCTGCTCATGCCCAGATCACTTTCTGTTTATCACTAACCTCCAGGTCAAGCTGATACTGTTGCTTAGAGAAAAGATCCCATTGAACTCACCACTAGGTAAGTGTAACCTCTGCACATCTCATGTTCCTTGATAACACTTATGGAGACATGAGTTGCAGTCAGTGCCATAGTTACCCAGCAAGAAGCAGATGTCAGCCCTGATTTCACATCCTGTAGAAGGACCGCTGCGGTATAAGGTGTCACTTATATTTTAAGATAGAGCAGCAATATTCCTTTCTCCCTGCAAACTCATACTCTTGCCAAAGGCAAGTTCAACTCAGGCACACTGCTTCTGTGCCCTACAGTTCCTCGTGAGGTCACCCCACCGCTGTAACAGTTATACAACAGGCCTGCGAACACGTAAGAAAGAGCTATTAACAACGAGTAGAGTTACAGAGGTGTGAGCAACTCAAAGTGCAACTCCCTCCAGTAGTTCTGTAGAGGTTGACAGTGCTTAAGAGAAAGACCTTCCAGAGTACGTCCCAGGCTATATGGGGCAACGTGCCCCAGAAGCTGGACTTCTCAGTAGCTGCACCTTCTGCAGTACACCGTGAGGGCATGGGGCTGCTTCAGGCTGTACAAGCCAACTTTTTGCCTTCAGTCATGCCACTATGGTAAAGAGCCTGGTGCTTCTGAAGGCTTTCCACTTCCACACAACAACTTTGCCCCACTGGTCTGGCAGGTTTGAAAGGCTGCTACCTGAATTTCCCCCACTAAGCCACCAGTACGCTGTCTGCTCACCTGGATCATGTTAGTAGCCCTGTTTCATTACACTTCATTGCCTTCATTCATTATGAAAAAGAATAAAAACCTCACTGTAATGCTCTCTTAGCCAGCAGGAGATACAATTCCTGGAGAATCTATCTAATATTTTATTAATAACGCTGACAAATCACCAGAGTATTATCCTTCATTTATGTAATGATTCAAATCCTATAAAAGCCTCCTCTGATTATGTCAAACACTTATGCATATGCATCCTCATGCTGTCCAGAAAGCCACAAGCTAGCACAGGGAAGAAGAGCACTGTAGCTCCTCCAGGCCAGGACCAAGGGGAACTGCTTTTTGCTTTGTATGTCTCAAGCAATCTGAGTGACAACAGTCAAAGTGAAGCTCCCACCTCCACAGTGCTGTCTGCAAAGAGGGATGATCAACCCTGACACTCTCAGCCAGGGCTGGGGTTCACTACCCTGCTGCGCCACAGCTCCTCTGGGCTTCCTAGACACCAGACTCTTACAGCCAAACGAATCAATGAAAACAGCCATAGGATGAACTTTGGCTTCCGGAAGGAGCGAAGGGCAGCCACGATGCCACAGGAGATCTGGGTTTGGAGAGAGAGGCAACTGACAGCGCTTCTTTGAGGGCAGAGATTCATGCAAGACCACTGAATGCTTCCACGAGCGCCACACATCCCCTGCCAAGAGTTCTACTGCAGAAGAGAAGAGCGACTGCAGTAGCTGGAAGGACCATTCTGGCCAGCATTCTGCCTTGAAGCAACCTGTAGCAGATGGCTAGAGAGGGCTAAAGACCAAAGCAAGCACACAGCCATGTTCTCTTCAGTATTTGTGGCTGAAATTTTGTACCAGCTGCAGTTTATACACATGTAGTAACCCTACAAGGAGCTCTCGCTGGATTTGGCAGGTCTCACCTAAACCCATGGGTTTCTCTCAGCCGTGACATCCCACAGAAAGAAGCTGTGCAGAGCAGTGAGTGTCCTGCTTGCACTGAACCTGCTACTCACTAGGGATGCTTGATGACCTTTACTTCTCATACTGGAAAAGATGAACTACTTCCTAACCACATCCCACTAGATTTTATAGACATTCCCAAGATTCCTGTCCATGATGAAGATTCATCAGGTCACTTAGCTACCTCTTGCAAAGAAGCCAGATCCTCCACCGTCATCCTTGTCAGCTGTCTCTGAGCCTGTTCAGGCTCTACTCTTACCTTTTGAGCTGGTCCAGACCTTCAGGCTGCAGCAACACAGTATGTTTATATTGCAGCCAGCCTAAAAGGAAACACCCTACCTGTTCTTCCTCCCCTGCAGGCACTTTCCACAAGCCACTCTCCTGGATAGCAGGGACTCAGCCAGCAAGGTGGCTGGGGCAAAATGATGAGGGGGAATTACTCTTGAACACAGTCTGGAGTGAGATGCCACATGTGGTTGTGGCACCCATCAGAGAAAGAGGGTGAAGCCACCAATTCAGGCTCAGGCTAAGTCCTGGCCCTGTACCAACCCTTGGTGCTCTGAGAGATGTGAAACTACACACGTACTTTCCTGTTTGTCCCTGCTGAAAGAGATGGCAGGGTGACTGAATGGCTGCATGAAGAAGAAAAAAGCTATTAAAAGAATTATAAGCCAAGGGAAGGAAGGAAATATTTTCCCATGCTTAAGATGCAAAATTCATAGCTGCTGTTTGTCTTGAGGAGGGGCTTTCCAAAAGCACAGGGCACTGTCAACTCAAGCATGCCTTGTAAGTGGGTGTCCCACCTGGGTGAAAGTTTGTTTCTGGGGCACTGACCAAGGCACAAGATGGTTCAAGGTATATCCAGCCTTGATCCACAAGCAAAAAGGAGGGTGCCAGGCAGCCTTCTTTTCGGCTGTTTTTCAGGCCAAGCGCTTTCTTACTATGTTCAAAACAAGTTTCTAGTTCTAACCCCTCATGAGCAACCAGGGAGGAGGTACCAGTGTTTCCACAGCACACACAGCACTTTTATTCTGCACTGAGAAATGCAAAAGCAGCTGCCACATTGACTGGATGGTCAGGCAGAGCATTGCATTAAAAAGGAGAAAACACAAGGGCAACTGGAACCCAACAACACTGCTGGCTGTGTGGGTGGCCAAGAAAACTGCCCTTCTCTTTCAGTACAGCACCCAATAAAGGGAACAGAAACATCACCTTTCTGTTCTGGTCCAAAGTCACACTGAAAGCCAAAGGGCCAGACAGAGTCTGGCCAGTGTAAAGCTCTGCTCAAGGGGCTTGAACTGCCTCAGGACAAAGCCTGGGAGTCTGGAAGGACAGAAAAACAGGCTCCAACCCCTCAAGTCCAGATTCTCAGGGGACCTCAGCAGTGTTACACTGGACACTTGTGGATCACTCCTGACAGAAAAACAGGCTCCAACCCCTCAAGTCCAGATTCTCAGGGGACCTCAGCAGTGTTACACTGGACACTTGTGGATCACTCCTGCAACTCCAGGCATCTGGTTACTCCCATCCTTGCAACCCCACACCTAAGCAAACCCGTTCCCCTCTTCCCTTCTGAATCTGTGGATTCAGAAGACAGCTTTGAGCTTTTTTTCTTGTGGCATCTGAAGCATGGAAAGGGGTGAAATGGAGTTGAGAATGAGGCCGTTCTCCTGCACACTGGCACCAAGCTTGCATTGCCTGCAGCTACAACCTGAGCTGCAGGGCTTGTCATCAGTCATCATGCAGGAAGAAGGGAAATAAACAGCCCATTCCCAAATGGGACATACCTTCTGGGTGGCTTCCTACCCCTGCCACCCGTGGTCAGCTCAGAGAGCTCAGGAAGGGCTTCCATCAATGGCTGCATGTCTCCCACCACAGGCGTTGCTTTCCGCTTGGCTTCAGCTTGTTGCTTCTGCTTGGCTAGCTTCACACTTTCGATTTCTGAAGGAGAAACAGGACATTTCTGGAAGCACTTGCAAGAGATAACCCTTGAGCTAAGAAATTCATAGGCTGCTTCACCATCTACAGGAACAACAGGTCAGCAGGGATTTAAACCAAGGAGGGGCTGAAATAATGCAGATGGATAGTTCCCTCCCTTGCTGTATTTGCTTACGACTACATGCATGTCTGCTGACATCTGCACTGGGAAGTTAAACCATTCACTGCTCACAGCAACAGGGCAAAATCCACACTGACCTTGCATGGAATTGGAAGAGAGAAATGACAGGATGAAACAAAACAAATACAGGCAGCTCCACATGTAGCATTAGACAGTCACAGCCCTATGTCAAGGTCTTGCTTTCAAGACTCATGGTAGAGCTCAAGCAGTCAGATGCTGAATAAACTGGGCCTTTATAAGTACTGCAGCAAGTGAGAGACACGGAGGCAGCTGGCTTTGCCTCAAGACCATGTTTACCATTCTTCCTGCAGCAGCTCTGAGAAAAGCTGTGGGCACATAAGGCTCTACACATGTTATGGCAGTCTCCCTTCTCAGCCAAGGGAGGTGCACCAGTAAGTCTTCTGGCTGCTTCAGAGATAATACCCTCCAAGGCAGCCCACAAAAGCCCAGCACTATTACAAGCCTCCGGCTAAGTTCCAAGATACCCCAACCTGTCCCAGAATTCCCTTGATGATGTCATCAAAAACCAGCTGGAATTCAATGCGGTTCTTTAGCTCCTTTTCCTTCTGACAGGTGATCATCAAGCCTGGAAACCTACTGCACTGCAGCACGCACAGTAGAGGACTCCACCTGCTCCACAGGTAGCCAGCAAAGGCTGCAGCAGAAGGGAAGGCTTCTGATTACTGCCTTGGACAAAGAGTATGTTGCAAGACGAGCCTCAGCACTGAGCTAGAAACTCCTACTACCTTGCACTCAAGAAAGTTTGGGGCCAAACTCTTCTCAGTGGTGTCCAGTCACAGGATATGAAGGGCAATGGTTGCAACCTGGAAAACAGGAGGCTCAACCCACACATAAGCAAATTTTTTTTCTACTGTGAAGGTGACAGAGCACTGGAACAGGCTGCCTAAAGAGATTGCAGAGTCTCCTTCTCTGGATACATTAAAAGCCTCTGAATGTGTTCCTGCGTGATCTAGAGGGACTGGACTGGGTGATCTGCAGAGGTCCCTTCCAATCCCCCACTATTCTGTGACTCAAATTCACTGGTTAGCTGCTGGTTCCTTTAGTATCTTTATCCTGTTCACTCCCCAACTCAGCCAAGTCAAAGAGCGACACTTTTTCATGAACTGCAGTTTTGCTGTACGTGGACATTCGTGACAAATCTGGATTGTAAACGCCTTTCCTCACAGCAGTCCCTGCCAAGAACACAGCTTTCTGTTCTGCACCACTTCTTTTTTTGGTCTGGCTTTACGAAGCTGACTACTTCACTGCTTTCATAAACAGTCTGCACTCAAAATCTTCAGACACCTGATTCTGCACAAACATCCCAAATTCTTTTCTGATGAGGTCTTGTTCGTCTGAGGAGCCATGCAATATATGTATTTTTAAATGTGCATACTTCTAATGTCTGCAGCATTACACGAGGTTTTTCCCTTCTCTAGTCTCTCCTGAGATGATTTATCGGAATGGAAGAAATCTCTGAAGTTTTGCATTTGCACTACTGGGCTGAACTTTAGTTCCCAGGGTCTGGGCATCCAGTGTCACCAAAGAAGCCCTGGGACAAGAAGAAACAACAAGCTCTCAGGAAGATTTATGAAAACACAGATATAATGATAACAACTTCAGCAGCCCAAGTTAGGTTTGCTTTTGTGGGGCAAGACTGGAAACTGCCATGAAGGATTGGCAGAGTTATCTGCATGAGATAATAATCAGCATGTTTCAGTTGAGTGCAGCTCTTTAAGGTCACAATGTTAGAATGCCAAGTTGCATTTAAAAAATCACCATCTCTGGAAACACCAGTTCATTTTGCTCCATCAGCTAATAAGAATATCAGTTGGATATGGATGTCTGTACAGGCTCTTTCCAGCTATCCAATTTTTCTCAGTCACAAGCTGCACACTGAGACTAACACCTGCCAGCGTCTCTTACAGAAATCCTTGAGTACTTGCTGCCCTTAGCAAAGCATTTACTAGGAGACACTGCTATTTGCCAAGTGGCCACAGGTTTAGCGGGGAAGTCAAGACAGCCAGCAATTCAGGCACCTACATGGCTGTAAAACACTTCTAATACTTAGTACCTTCTAAGGAAGATAATTTGGTCTTAAGTTTTCTATCTTGGTGCTCTCCTCAAAGCAAAGCCTCCGCATTTCATTTGTATTCCTTCACCTCAGTAATTTCTGTGTCAAGAGAAGAAGAAAGAGGCCACAGCGGGGCCAAAATAACATGCATGATCTTGAGAAGGACCAACACTACACTGGCATATGTGCAAGAGGGAAGGATTAAGAGAGGGTAGGGATCCTGCTCCTGGGCTTCTTCCCTTTCCTGACCTTTGCGATGATAGCAGTGCTGTCACCTTACAGCATGAGTACGGCCTCTGATTCTTGCAGAAGACATGAATTCCACATACCCCTTTCACTGTGGATTCTGTCATAAAATGCTGTTAAAGACCTCCTGCACAGCACCTGGTGCCAGTCCTGTTGGCAGGGGAGGGAAAGCTCAGGTCTGCTCCAGCAGTCCCCTTCTCTGTTCCCCCAACAGTATCAGACAGTGAGAGATCTTTAGGAGCACTACACTTGCAGTAGGCACACAAGATGTGAGGACTAGTACATCCTTCTGTGCCTTGTGTCCAGTGGAGGCACCAAGGGTTACAGGTGTGAAAGGCACTTAGATACAGTTGGTAGGTTGTAAGGATGTGGTTTACTTCACACTCGCAGTGTTAACAGCTTTTTATGTGAAGAACCAGAGACACTGTCACTGCAACTGGTGAAATCCCAGGTTGATGGACTTCAGCTCAGAGCTCAAGAGCAGAGACATATGGTACAGCAGAAAGCCACATCCTTCAGCCCTCAACACAGTCTGTCAGCAACTGGTGGGCAGGAAGGTGTTAGGGGAAAAACCTGTCCTAAGAAGAGCTCCAGATGGCAAGAGGAATCCCTCTGCTACATCAGGTGTCTCTTACTGTATTGAGATACTCAAAGCGAAAATACAGACACTTCCCACAGGAAACAGAAGCATTTCTGCCATGGGCTGGCTTTCTTTAGCTTGCATTTCACAGCCTCAAGAAAGGCCACACTGTTGTAAATGGGTTCAGTGACCTGTGGCACACAGAAAAGCACAGTAACTTAACTAGCAGCATCCAGAGACCTCCCTCAGCCCACAGGAAGGCCCACTGCAGGTTTTCACTACAGCTTGACATTAAATGGTGGCTGTGGGGGGCTCAGCTCCTCAAGGCAGGGCAACTTCATCATACAGTTAGTCATATCTGTACCAGAGCTTCAAAAGATAGAGAAACACGCTAAGCCTACATGAGCACGATGTCCCATCTAGATAAAAACTGTACGTAGTCACTTATATTACACGTCGAGGAAGATCAAAAGTAGGTTTGGGACAATGACTCAGTGTTGGTGTGAGAAACAATACGTGGGACTTTTACCCCACGTGCTGGGGAGCAGATGTGAAGGTTTCAGAAAAGCAACCTCCCCCAGCACTGCCCAACACCGACACCCACACCCCATGCACGGAGATAGGCAGAAAAGCCATGCTCTGCAGAGCCTGTGGTACTGCCACGCTTCCGAGGATTACTTACTCTGTAGCCATCTTTCTCTCCTCAGCTTCATTTTTTCTTTTTTGGAAAGAACGTTCTTTGCTTCTAGATCTAGAGGAAAAGAGAAACATTGAGGTAGAGCCTGGCTCCTGCACACAGATTCAATACTGGACACTTCCTGAAAATAGCAGGGTCGTTCATATTTTGCTCAGCCTTTGGTGCTTTGGAACTTGCTGTCAGATCAGACAGTCTGCAGGTCAGCAGGGTCTAAACTGCACTGTGGGCACATTTCAGTTCTTCCTTAAGGATATTCCTCCTTAAGCACACGGGGTTACTGGCAAACCATGTCCCGGAAGTGTGTGGCTGGAGAAACTCGTCATAATCGGTTCCGGGGGTATCTCAAACTGAATTCCTTGCACAGTTTCTCACACAAGCATACAGGGAAATCAGGCACGCGTGGTCTGGAGACCTATCACCTAATGCCACAAATGCACCAAGCACCAATCCTGAGTCTGTTTATCGCTGACAGTTGTTAGCTAATAAAAGGAAGGGCCGTCCCGAAGTCGCTCAGACGACACCGGACAATGACGGTGCCTCTGGTGCTTTCCCATACAGCCGTCTCCTGTGCTGCTTCCCGTTGTGGTGTCGGCAACCCCTGGACCCTCATCACTACACTGCTCCTCAATTTTTGTCAAATAAACCCAGCGTGCTGTTGATTGAGAAACAAGGAACAGGCAAGTACAGCAGACTGCTAACTCCAGAGCTATCTGTTTTCTCCAGCCAGATAGCTCTTTCTGAAAAGCTTTGTGAGAGACCCTGACACCATAGCCTGCCCTGCCACATGAACCTCGCCCAAGACCTGGCATTTATTTCTGAAGACTAGCCACAAGCGCTGAGAGAACTTACAGGTTCCAAAATTAAGAGCTAAAAGCAAGTTTTAATCTGAAAATATACAGGTGATAAAACTAGATGAAGGAAAACCCAGGCTGTGGATATGCTGGAGGGATAATGTCAATCCAACATGGCTGTTGGCATCCACCTGCCTGAGCAACCGCGATTCCTGCCTGGAAAGCACATGGCAGGCAGAAGGACTGAAAATGATCTGAAATACGCAGACATGCAGCAGCCCTAAAGAGCAGCCAATTACTAAACACTGTAAAAAGGATAGTACCTACTCTTTACCCAATCCAGCATTTGGAAAGCAGCTGTTGATCACCAGTATCTAATACCAATCAAGCAAAATAACGTAAGTAATTTTATTGCAGATGCTATAAAGTTTTATTTCATCTCCAGTGTTTGAAACCAAACTGATTCTCATCAACTTTTCTTCTAAGATGCACTGGGAATCCTGCTACAGGAACAAGCTCTTCAAAGACCACTCCTCCCACCTTAGGTCATTCTTAAGCCTGAAACAGAAAAAATACCCTTTTTTTCCCCAACAGAAACACTAGAAAGTAATTCAATGCAACGCTAAAAACAAGTCACTGAGGACAACTACTCTGAAGGTAAATCATCTTCAAAGATTTGCAAACAAAAGCAGGATCATCATCTGGTAATTTCAATGCTGGGGCCACGGGATATAAAGCCAACAAGCACCACCACGTTTTCAGTTTCTAAAAGACAGAGAATGAAGCTGTCACTGTCTCATGTCTCAGAAAAAATATGCTACTGCTGTCAATGCACCCAAGAAGCAAGAAATAAAATCATGCCTAGAAGCTATCGCTTATTTACAGAGCTCAAGGATGTCTCCAAGGGTCTGTATGTGACTGATGCTGCCATCCATTTGCAGCTGGGATGTAGGGCCATGCAATAATATAGACAAACATCTAACCACGTCAAGGACAAATTTCCTCAATCTATTTGCTGTGGTACCAAAGCAGATGCTAAAACAACTAACCGCAAGCTCCAATGACCAACTTCCAGCTATCGCCCCATCATTCACCCACATTTCTCTAGTTTCACAGATAAAAAGAACCACAAGATGCCAAAACAAAAATCACGCCCCAATGATCTCCAAAGGGCCGCCTGCACAAAGCTCCTCTGTCCTGCCTTTCTGCTGCCTGAGCCTGCCCAGATTTCAGCAGCATCAGTGGCGGGGAGATCTGTCCCCTCATCTGAAAACATGCTCATTACTTCATTGGGAAAACAGCGCCTGGCAGGATTTGTTAATGAAAAAAAGGAAAAAAAAAATCAGCCAGCTGGCCAATTCTAGTAATAACAGCAATTCAGAGGAGGTTTTTTTCTTCCCCCAACGGCCACCGAATATTTAAGGAAACACAAAAGCTGTTTTCTTGGCAGGAGCCCAGCATTGCTGCAGGCCATGGATGGTGTCCGGCACCCAGGCCAGCAGCTGCAGATTGCCAGAGGGGTGCAGGGAGGGGAGGCAGAACCTCCTCCACCCACTGAGAGCAGCCAGCAAAGCGGATGGTTTTTGCCCTTTTTTCACCACCTGCTCCCCAGACAGCTCCATTTTACATAGCCCAACCTGGTCCTCAAGAGGTTGGCTTGCTGCTGGAAGGCATCGAGCTGCGTTTGGCAACATCCAGTTGCAATGTCAGTGCCAAAGCCACTGGAAACCCACTGGAGAACAGTGGAGGCAGAATTTTGCTGGTTAATTAACAGCACAGAGCATCCCCAAGGTAGTCTTTTATTTTTATTTAGCTTGTGAGCACTTCTGAGATCAAAGCCAGACTGCAGCTCCAGTTTAATTATTTTTCTGTGAAATCAGAAGGGGTTCAGTGTCCTCCCCTCCAGCCCATTGCACATGTAATTTAACACTTGCCTTTGAGAGCCTGTGCAGGGAAAAAGGTAAAATTCACTTACAACAGCTGAAGGTAATTTACATACTGTAAAATTGATAATTAGTCCTTTTACAACAACGTGCTTTTTCTTCCATCTGATCACAGAATCATTAGGGATTGGAAGGGACCTCGAAAGATCATCTAGTCCAATCCCCCTGCCACAGCAGGATCACCTAGACCAAGTCACACAGGAACACATGCAGTACAAGCCAGCTCAAAGACAAACAGATTTAAAAAAAAACCCACAACACAATAGCTTTTTACTCCCTATATTAAGCATTTGATACTACTCAGGTAATTCTCAAGACCCTGCTTTCTCTGCAGACAGGCAGGTGGGGGTTTTTTTGACAGCTTTCTTCCACTTCGAAAAGGCTGAGGTTTTCTGATACTCAGATTAAAAATCAATTTTATATTTCTTAAGACACACCTCAGATTAAACATCAATTTTATATTTCTTAATACAGACCTATATATTACTGCTTTTCATAAAGGGCTCCTTAGACTAAATACGTCCCCGTTGCACCCTTTGTAGACATTCAGAAAGAGGCTGGACTGGGTTAAAGCCGTAACACCACCATAACGCCTCTCCAAACCTCTGGATCCTACTATTTAACTTCCAAAAGGCAGAAAACACGTGCTTCACAAGTTCCAGGAAACCACACTGCTTTGGGTACTTGGCCATGAGCAGAAACACCAAATATGAGCAGAAATATCAAATAAACCTGTGTCTGTGCAATACCACACGAGCAGAGGAGGGTCCTTCAGCCCTGAGCATCTGCTCCCCTCTGTGTAAAGGCACAGTGAAGCCCCAAGTCCTCCCTTTAGAATGAGCTATTAAGAAAGAGCACATAGTATTAAGCATTATTCCGAGAACTCCAATGATACATAACAGTAAAGCTGTTGCTGCTCAAAACATAGCATTTTGGCAAAACAGGGTGCAGTATAAATGGAAGTTAAGTAACAACAGATGTGTTAATTTTAGCCTTGGTTGTATAACAGCAGCAAAAACAAGCATCTGCCTACAGCTGTGGGATGAGTTTGCCAGAGAAGCTCAAAGAGCACATCCAACAGCAGAAGACTGAGTGGGCTGGGGGTTTGGTTTTATTCTGTTTTATCAGAAATCACACACAATGTCACTTGAACGTTGTCTCATACCTCTTTATGCTGATATGGCCTAGGAAACAGCACACCCTGCCATCCCGGGGCAAACGTGACAGTGGTGTGACCTGACTGACGCCACCGCACGGAAGGTATTGATTCACTTCAAGGAGGAAAGCTGAGGGAGAACACATGCCAGGCAAAAAGTCAGCCAAGACATCCTCCAGCAGAGATGGCACTCTGTGGTCACCAACCTGGTGGCTCACTGCCCACTCAAGAGCTCAGCTCCCAACCGGGGAGCTTCTACGGAGCCTCAGTCACTAGTGGGAACAAAGCTTGGAAGTGGCAAGGACCAAAGCAGTGGACTGATATCCAGGCTCTTTGCCCCCTTGGCTCTGAGAGGAGTCCCTTGAAACAGCTTGGCAGCCTGCACATGGTGCACAAAGACCAGGCAGGGGAGAGTTTGGGTTTTACCTAGTCCAAGGCCTGCCTCTCTGAGCAAGCTCAACAGCCACTGCTGAAAGAGAATCTCAAAGTCCCTGCAGGGACAGGGCAGGTTCCACCACGAACACAGCATTCCCCTGGTTGCTTAAACCAGGACCTACTCCCAAGCCTGGCTTCCCACTAAGACCTGCAGGAGCAGTGTGACTCATGTCCTTACACCAAGGTCATGCATCTGTCCGGCCTGGTAAACATCCCCAGGCTCTGACCAGCTACAGTAAGGGCACAAAACCTCCCTCTGCACAAGAGTCGAGACTCATCTCTAGTTAGCTGTGCAAGTGCACAAGTGACGTACCATCTGAAGTGGGAACAGTTCCCCTCAGGAAGCAACTGCGAAGTCACAATCTCCACAGACAGGCAACTCCAGAGACAAAGTCTGTCCTCCCAAGCAACATCTGAAGCGCTGCAGACATGCTCAGCCCCTGCTTCAAGGCAAAAATATCTCCTCTACCACCATCTAAGGCTTTTTTCACTCTTCAGATGACCTTGGTTTTTACACTTGCACCCTTCTGGCAGCCTTCCCCAGCACAGAGGTGGTGATTTCAGGGGTCAGGCACACAGATGATGCTCTAGGTGGCCCAGTGCGTGTCACTGTCCATAAAGCTATTTTTGCAGCTGCAAGTTTATTTTCATAGCCAAGGCAGAAAGAGGCAACACGTCTCGGGGAATGCAGTTTTCTGAACCAAGCATGCCACAAGGATGGCAAAGTGCCTTGTCTGAGCCAGGAGCTTGGCATTTCCAGTTCATGACATAAGAAACCCCAGAAATCACTCACAGCCTCCCAGTGGAGAGGCTATGGTTGCCACAAGGAGCTCATCTGATTTGTGAGATCGTAGGCTCCTCCCTGGGAAAAGTTATCTTTTGCTCCTGGAAACAGGTCAGCTGATTTTAGGAGTTATTCTCCCCACAAAAAACATACAAGGTACAAACATGCTGGGGTCAGAGGAAGAAACATCTCACCATGATTTCTGAGCCTTCTTAAGGAAGAAACATCCACAGAAGTAGTGCTGGGAGACAGCAGGACAACCATGTGGCTTCTGCTTTCACTTACTCACAACATTTCACTAGTGCCTTTCTTGTATTATCTCCATCCTGCCATGAACACCCTGGAGGGGGTTCAGATGAGGTCAGACTCATAATTACTAGTCCAGGGCACTAAAATGCTTGTTTTTAACGTAACTTCTGCTGATTTTGGAAAGTGGAAAGTTTCTTTTGTGAAAGGAACTGTATTTACTATCAGCACGTCCTGCTAAGTAACTGGGTAGGCAGTAAGACTGAACAGGGAGAATGACACCAGGACACCAGACAGACGGCGCACTGCTATCAGACAGGCCATGCTGCTTCTCCCTTCCTGACCAGCAGAACATTATTCATGCAGCCAGGGCACACTGGAGACAAACCAGCCATTGAAGTGTTTGTTGGCACCTACAGAAGAGGAGGACCAGCTGGCAAAGGAACCAAGTACTGGCCTCATCTTTCAGGAAGCCTAGCTTTAAGCAGAAGCAAGAGGATGAATGGAAACTATCTGACATCAGCTCAAGCTCTTGAAACTCCTCATGCACAAAGTACCCTTCGTAAGTAGTTTTTCTTTTAACTAATTACTCCTTCTTACACTGACAACAGTTTTGCCTGAATAACATAGATGCTACTACACAGAATACTTTTCCCTGCTGCTTGCACATTTGGCTGTCTTTTCTCTGGGATTCTTTGATAATTACAGTGAGCAACAGCTAAACCAACCTCTGCGCTCAGTGGACTTGGAGATATCCTCTTACTGTTCTGCTGCTGAAGGAGTGAACGGGACAGCTCCTCTGAGCATCTTTCTGAGATGCTTCCATGGCCAGAGAATGACACCACTTGGAATGAAGTGCAGCTGCTGAGGATGCTGTTGCACGAGTGTGTCATTTGCACAGTTGTGCATGCTCACCAACCTCACGGGCCTCCAGGCCTGCTGCCTGGATCCAACACAGCAAGAAAAGATGCCAAATTTGGGGGTTTTTTTTACTTATTTCCTTTCCTGTTTCTTCTGCACACAGGGAAAAAACCCCAGCAAAACAAACCACTTCTTAGTACTTCCTGATACTTCAAAACTAGCAAAGCAAATGCCACAAGGCTTGTCCACAGGCAGGTGGGTACCACATGCTGTACTGGGGACTCTACAAGACCAGGTGGGTTTTCCAACTTGGGGTAACAATAATCTGGAGAGAAAATGCTGTTCCTTTTCACTGAAAGACATTACAATACCCTCTCTTCTCTTCACATCCACAGAAAAAAATGTACTCCATGTACATTTCTTCCAGCAAAAAGAGTCCTCCAAAAGTACCAAAAAATAATTCTTACTTGTCAAATAAAGGCATGTCTGCAAAAATCAACTTTTTCTCTGCTTCCTCTGGCATGTATCTGCTTTCCCTGCAGCCCCCACAAACAGTTTAAATAGTGAATTTTATGCCCAAGTGCTGCTGCAGCTTCTGGCAGAACAAAAGGCCACCCAGCCAAAGATGCAATGGGCTAGTGTGCACATTTGAGACGCTCCCAGCAGCTCTGTTAACTGCATTTCTTTCAGCCTTTGTGACAAGCCATCTTGTCCTTTCTGCAGACAGCAAATTACACGGTGAAGAGCCATGGCCATGGAGAATTTGCCTGTGTCTGCATGTGAGGCAGAAGGAATGGCAAAGCCTTCTTCCAATCTAGCTGATCCACGGAGTCTGCAGCAGAGCCTGTTCTTCCATACTCAGCCAATAAACCATCTCCAACACTCTTGCCTCACTACTGCTAGCAGAGAAATCCCACTACATGGCTTCTGAGGGTGACTTTATGGCCCCAGCCTCCTCAGAGGAGGATCAACCAGGTTTTCTTGCTTACATTGACCATGGAGAAGCGGACAGACAACTTTGCTTTCTTTGATCATGGAAAAGCCTAAGAGATAAGCCTGCAAGAAGTGGAAGGTGGTGAAACTGAAGACAAATGCTGCTTCAAGCAGCGCAGGGGAGCCTGGACCCATAGTGTCACCATACATTTCCCTCCCTCACATAAAGGAAAAAAGTCTGATCTGCTCCAGAGAGTCCTGAAGAACCATGAACAAGCTCATCTCTGACAGATCTCAGGTTAGAAAGCCGGTGAGCTTGACCACTGGCATTATCACACAAGTAAGGCTGTTTCTTCTGTAATTCAAATACAGGCAACAGTGGCCCAATGCAAAGCCCTCAAGACCTGGCTCAGAGAAGGAAGGCTTCCCTGAAGGACAGGCAACCCTCACTTCCCAAAAAGTCTGCTTTCCCAAAGCCACAGCACCTAGCCCTAGCTAAGTTTTGCAAATAAGCAGCAAGTAACCACTCCCGGGACAACAATCTCAATCCCTGCTGGGACTGCTACACTCCTGCTGGGAACAAGACCTGCCCTGACAGGATTTGCAGTGTCTCTGTTGCACTGCCAATTCCTTCTCTTGTCCATAGAAGCCTAACAAGATGCTCTTCCTCCTCCTCCTTTCACTCCACATTGAACTGTTGGGAAGCAGCACGTAAGCCTGACATTTGTGGCACTCCCCAGGAGCATCAATAGCCCAAGTCAGCCACGGTAGCTTATGCTATGACTGAAAGACGCCTCATTGCCATCATCTTCCCATCTCTGTCACAGACTCTTCTGACTTGTTTGTTTCCCAGGTTTTGAACAATTTGACATTTCTTCCAACACAAGACATACAAAAGCCTGCTCCCTTCAGCAAAAAGGCTGACACTTGCTCTCTGCAAAGATGGTCTGTAAAGAAATTCCCTGGTGACCTGAGAGTTGCGGTCCCCAGCTCTCACGAGCACACAGTCTCAAAAGCCATACTTAAAGCCCCAGATTAGATAGCCACATTATCTTCCAGGTTGTGTGTTGGGGGCATGTGGCCAGCAGGTCAACAGAGGTGATCCTCCCCCTCTTTACTCTGTTTTTCTGAGATTTCACCTGGGGTACTGCACCCAGTTATGGAACTCCCAAGAGAAAGAGGACATGGAATTGTTGGAGCATGTTCAGAGCAGTGCTACAAATATGATCAGGGGGCTGGAGCACCTCTCCTGTGAGGACAGGCAGATAGAGTTGAGGTTGTTCAGCCTGAAGAAGGCTCTGAGGGAAGCTTCACTGTGGCCTTTCAGCATCTGAAGGAAGCCTACAAGACAGCTGTGGGGAATGTTTTACAAGGGCTTGTAGTGATGAAGGATAACAGCTTCCAACTGAAAGAGGGAATACTTAGATCAGAGATAAGGAAGTTAATCACTGTGACAATGGTGAGATGTTGGAACAGGTTGCCCAGAGAAGCTGTGAATGTTCCATTACTGGAAGTGTTCAAGGCCAGATTGGATAGAGAAGGTTGGACAGTGGATGGTGTCCCTGCCTATGGCAGGGGGATTGGAACTAGATGATCTTTGAGGTCCCTTCCAACCCAAGCCATCTTATGCCGACATTTCCTCAACATGACAGGACTGCAGAGACAAGGAGGCAAGCAATAGGAAGAATTAGTGAAGAGCACCCTGAGCACTGTATCACATGTAGAAGAGCTATGAAAACAGTAAGAGAGACCGTGTTTGCATTTATGAGCACTGACCTTTGGAAAAGCCTTACAGTGAAGGCAGACCGCACACAGCTACAAGGGACTTGGAATCTCTCCACGGAGCTGGATGGGGAGTGATAACACTGCTCAAAGATGCCTGCGCAATGAGTGAGAATGGTCAAAACCAAACCAAGTGAGTTAGAGCCAACTGCTCCCTGAATGATGGCAACGAGCGTGCACAGACTGAGGAGACCAGGGCCGGAGTGCTGGGTCTACTGAGCTCCCTAGTACAAGAAAGATATGGGCTTACTGGTGTAAACCCAGATAAGGGCCATGAAGATGATTAAGAGACTGGAGCATCTTTCACTTATAGGAGAGTTCCAGAGCTGGAAAAAGGCAGCTCATGGGAAATCCTATCAATGTGCATAAATAATCTGATAGGAAGGGACATCCAAACCAAAAGCTTTAGATAGTTCTCATAGGCACACCTACTTTCAACCCCACTATGGGAGAGCTTTTAGGAAATGTCCCTGCCATAAAAGCAAAGCACTTGCCTGCTATGACATCGGAAAGCACGGCAGAAGATTTTTCATCCCTACTCTGCTTGCTGCAGATTTCAAGTTGAGTGCCACCAGCAGAACATTTGAGCTGAGCACAGATCTGCTCCTGGCTCCAGCGTCAACACACAAAGCTATCCTGACCACACAGGGTAGCAGGGTTTTGTTTTCCAATTTATTTTCCATAAAGCAAGAGCACTAAATGGACAAAAAGCTGCACCTTCCCAGTTGCCACAACATGACATGACCCACCTTCCTGGCTGGCCAGCAAGATGTGGCAAGATCCATTCCCCTTTGAGCCTATCCTCAGTTTGCATACAGTGAGGAAAGTGCATAGATCTGTGGTTCCTCTATCAGAAAAGACCTACCCCTACAAAAAAATCTAGTATTTGAAAAGGTACCTTGGCAACAGAGTTCCTTTGAATAGGCATCTGTAAGGCAATGACTCACAGGTTTGCCACTGCAACCTGAAAAGAAGGTACTAGGCCACACAGAAGTCTCCTGCAGGAGCGTTTTTAAGGTTTGCACAAACCCATGAAGGCTACCAAAGTAGACACACTCGGGTAGATCCCAGGAAGTCCAAAGCCTGGGACAATCTCGACAGCCAGCAAGTTCCCTTCCACGGAGAATAAAGATGTCTATTTTTAAAACAAAGATACGCGTGCAAGAGTGATCTGTATGGATACTGGGGCTTTAATAGGGAGCAACAGGAAGAATATATCCCATGTTTACCCAGATTAATGAACACACTTGTATGCTCACCACAGCAGTGTTTTAGCCACAGACATTTTTCCTCAAAACACACAGCGGAAACATCTCATTTTATGCTGTATTTCCCTCAGTCCCAGAGGGATCTCAACAGACTAGAGGAGCAGGCCCATGCAAACCTCATGAAGTGCAGTTAGGCCAGGAGCAAGGTCACTCTATGCTGCAACCATGCTCATTTGAGCAGCCACGTAATTATCTAGTCCAGTATTTAAATCCCAACTACCTTAAAAACTTCAGAAAATGGCGTTTAGCTCGTCAGACACTGAAGTAACAAGGTAGGAGGGACACAAAGGAGAACGCTCTGCATCTCCCACCACATATACGCCGAGGTCAGGCTATGTGATATTTTTATGCTAGTTGAAGCACTGGGGAAGCCAGTAGAGACCCAATTTCAGGTTAAGCATACAGCTTATACTAAAGGCCACTTCTGACCAGAAGTTTTCCAAGATCTTTGAAGGACATAACCCAACATGAACTGGTAGCAGGACTTCACAGCAGAGAAACGTTTTTCCCCATCTGTGCTTCTTGAGCCATGTATCCACAAGGTCTCTCTGTAGGCTCTGCAGGTCTAAGGAAAGCAGAAGAATTGTGGTAATGGAGACCACCAAGCACCAAAGAGAATAAGTTGCAATTATTTGCACTTTCTGTGATGTGGAGACCTGGCATAGGAAGGCATCTTCCAGCAAGCAGCTAGTCCTCTCCTGAATTAGGTCAACCACTGACAGATAATCACTCTGTTTGAGTAAGGGCGATGCTGGCACTTTCCAGGAAGATCACAGAAGTCAAGCTGTTAACTGCAAGTACTCCAGCCTGGCTTCCAACAGATGAGAGGACTTAGCGGTAACCATGGAGGTTATGCAGAGCTTCTCCTGAAAGTTATGACCAGTAGAAAGTAACAAGTGGGAACAGGCAAGAAACAACAGTACCAGCAAAACAGACCCCCACTGGCCAGGGGACTCCCAACCATCACAGGAAAAAATAAAAGCAGATGCAGCACACAACTCCATGCCCTTCCTCTCAACAGACACACATGATCTAGGATGGAAGGTAACAGACATTACTGGAATGCTGTGCTGTTACACACACTTAATATATTCACTAATTTGACTGCTGAGTGTACTGTGATCAATACTTAATTATACTTCCAGGCAATACAACGAGGTTAACTAGCAATTGAATTAGGTAGGCAATGCAGATCTATAACTTCAGGGTAAAACCCAAACTATCACAACAGCAGCAAGTGGGACTGGTACAGTAGTTACAGCAGTGTGTGCAGAGCAGAGAGAAGAGGTCATATCACAAATGTCTTCACAGTGAAGAACTGAGCCATGAAGGTCAAGAGAAGAATGTCAAATCTAGCTGAAATGATAGGTTCAAATGACAGGTAAACAAAGCTCTTCTACAGAGGAAGCAGGGGGGAATGGGGAAGCAGGAAAAGCCAGGGAAGAGGCAGAAACAAGGATGTTAAGGGAAGCTGGACACCTACAAGACACCACGAATCACAGAACATTAGGATTGGAAGGGACCTTGAAAGATCATCTAGTCCAATCCCCCTGCCACAGCAGGATCACCTACACCAAGTCGAAGTGTACAGTTAGGTTTGTCTTCCAACAGACAAACGCAGGGCTGCCAGGCAACTGATGCTGCAGCACCCAAAAAGCCAATCTGGGCAGACTGGGAGAAGAGATGCTTTCAAAAAGGCAGGAGGACCATTTCTCCTCCCAGCCTGGTGACTTGAAGAGGGTTACTCATTCAGCCCATCTCCACAGGGCACAGGAGACAAGGACTTTCATCAGTGAGGAAACAATAAGCATTCAGAGGCACAGCAGAAGACAGAAAAGACCTGGGAGAGGAGTACCCCCACTACCACCTTCTCAGTCTCTAGTTTGCTAGAGGGGCATCATGTACTTCATCCCAACATCTTCTCTTTCAGAAATAACTGCTGAGGCCAGTCAGTGCTTTGCAGAGAAGTCTGAACCTACTACTTTCAAACAAGGCAGCAGATCCAAAAGTAAAACCCAAGCCTGCTATCTGCACCCATCATTCTCCATGACTGCCACTAATCCAACAGTAACAAGAAACTGAAACTGCACAAACTTGAAGACTGTCTAATATTTATTCCCATAGCCCTGCCTTCTTCACAAATGTCCAGAAATAAAAGAACACAAAGGCAGCACATGTGTGAAAGTGGGAGAAATTTAACTCAAACTCCTGAAGATCCAGACGAGTGTTCTTCCCAGCAATGGATTTGCTGCCTCTCCTTGTGAGATTTTCTAAATCAGCACTGATTTAGAAACTGGATCATTAGTAGTGCAGGACCCANCTGCCTCTCCTTGTGAGATTTTCTAAATCAGCACTGTCTTTCAGTAGTGCAGGACCCGGAGCCAGTTCAGTCCTGGTAAAAAAGATCTGCTGGATGGCCCTGATAGAAGGTATTAACACTGTTATGGCAAGTAGGAGCCCTTTCGGCAAGGCTGCTGTGCTCAGGAAGCAGAGAGGATGCTCAGTCAGTAGGATGGACTTCTAGCCACCATGTTGTATGGCCTCAGACTGTCTGCCTTTACACTTAGAGCACATCACCAAAGATGTGACAATGAAATGTCACTCCTCTGCTTTCCCACCCCAAAAGATTTTTCTATTAAGCAGAAAAAGTGCTTCAGCATCTATAACCAAGCTGGGATTCCATCAAATACAGAAAACAGGTCAGGCAACTGACAAAAAGACCAAAGCATAGCAAGCAACATCTGAGGGTATAAGGTCCTCAGCCTCTGCAACACTGTGCACCAGAGAAGGAGCCCTGACTTAATTTAATAAACCCTCTGTTCAGTAGGTCTGCTATGTTGGCACACCAGCAGCCTCTTCCACTAGTGCCTGTACAGGCACCACTTCACCACACTATTCCAAGGTCTCTACATGACAACACCCCACAAACTGTTAAAAAGGAACTGCTCCCATTCAACAGCAAAGTGAGGGCAGTTGCTTCTTCACAAGTGCTTTGCATTCACATTACAAATAAGAGTAACTCTCTCTAACAGAAAGAAAGCTAATTTAATTCTCTAGCATGGCCTCCTGCCCAGGTCTAAATCTACAAAGAAGAAAGTCCCTCCAACTGTGATTCTGTGAACTCTGCTGTGATGCTGGCAGAATGCTCAGGGGTGATGTGGGGATCAGGCAGAAGGTCCAGAAGGAACTGACCTGCTCCAGAGAATAGTGATGCAATATCGAATTGCTCATCTCTAATGGAACTAGAGGAGAAAAAAAATCAATTGCAATTGACCTCTCTGTTAATGACACAGGGATAGGGCTGTTTCCTCTGGAAAGATCGACATACAGTGTGCAGCTCTATTGACACCAGTGGCATTATCAACACATGACATTTGGAAACTTGGCATGGAGACAACAGCAGGCAGACTCCAGGGGAGAGCAGCTCAGGCTACAGGCAATGGAGAGCTCAGCCAAAACCTTCTTGCTGCAATAGCAGTAACCTTCCACCATACCTCCCCCACATCCTCCCAGCTCAGCTCTGGTGTGCACATCCAACAGAAACAGCCAGTCCAGAATGGGATGACCAGAAGGCTAGAGCACCTCTCCTACAAAGTTAGGCTGAGGGAACTGAGGCTGTTCAGCACAGAGAAAAGGCGGCCCTGGGGGACCTTATAGTAGCCTTTCAGTACGTGAAGGGGACTCTAGGAAAGCTGGAGAAGGCCTTTTTACAAGGGACTCTATTGACAAGACAAGGGGATGGTTTCAACCTAAAAGAGAGGAGATTTAGATTAGATCTTAGGAAGAAATTCCTCACTCTGAGGGTGGTGAAACAGTGCAACATGTTGCCCACAGAGGTTGCAGACCTCCCTCCCTGGAAGTTTTGACAGCCAGGTGGGCTGGGGCTCTGAGCAACTTGGTCTAGCAAGAGGTGTCCCTACCCATGGTGAGGGTGCTGGAACTAAATGATCTCTGATCAAACACAAACCATTGTATGATTCAACAAAAACTCAGCTCACTTCCACTAAGTATTTTGAGAAAAGAACTGCTATATTTGCCCAGCTTTCTTGCTGTCAAAAGGTGAGATTACCCAGTTTGGTTACCTTTTCATTCTGACACCATACACCAACTGATATGTCAAGCTATGCTACCTCAGAAGATGCAAGAGACCTTGCCACAGTAACAGGTTCAGCAGTGACAGCACTGACCCAGCTCTGAGGAACAAAAACCTGAAAACTGTTGCTTCATGCTTCTGGCCTGATGATGTAACTTAGTAATTCCAGCAGTGGGTAGGATGCTGCAAATTAAGTACAATACTAGGGTTCCATTAGTAGAGATTTTTTTTTTTACCTCAAGTCTCCTTTATAGAAGCCAGACCAGAAAACCCTCAATGATCTATTAAGCTCATCCTGGGGTGGATTAGAAGAGGGGTGCTTAGCAGATCAAGAGAGGTTCTTCTCCCCCTCTACTCTGCCCTGGTGAGACCACACCTGGAGTATTGTGTCCAGTTCTGGGCCCCTCAGGTCAAGAAGGATGTGGAGCTTCTGGAGAGAGTTCAGCGTAGGGCAACGAAGAGGACGAAAGAGGTAGAGCACCTCCCTTATGAGGAGAGGCTGAGGGAGCTGGGTCTCTTGAGCTTGGAGAAGAGGAGACTGAGGGGTGACCTCATTAATGTCTACAAATATTTGAGGGGTGGGTGTCAGGAGGATGGAACTGGGCTGTTCTCAGTGTCATGTAGTGATAGGACAAGGGGCAATGGTTGTAAACTGGAACATAGGAGGTTGCACATCAACCTAAGAAGGAACTTCTTCACGGTGAGGGTGACGGAGCCCTGGAACAGGCTGTCCAGGGAGGTTGTGGAGTCTCCCTCACTGGAGATATTCAAGACCCAACTGGATAGGTTCCTGTGTGACTTGCTCTAGGTGATCCTGCTGTGGCAGGGGGATTGGACTAGATGATCTTTCGAGGTCCCTTCCAATCCGTAATGATTCTATGATTCTATGAAGGACTGCCATTTGGGAACACTCCTGCCTTCTGCCTCATTTACTTCTGAACAGGTTAGCTAAAGTACCAAGGCACTAGATAGATCTGTTCTAAGGCAGAATGCAGTCTCTGTTCTGCTCTCTGCATGCTGCCAGGAGCCCAGGAGTAAAAGTCTTCTTTACAGTTTGGGAGAAAAGAATCAGTGAGGCAGAGCTGGATCCTGAAATTCAGTCAATAGCAAAGTGGCAGGTTTTGGCCCACTAGATCATCAACAGCCTGAAAAAAAATCCTCCATCCTTCCCAATTTCATCTTCTCCTTTAATGTTTCTAGGTACAGGTTTCTCGACTGTGTTCTGTCTCTTCCAGAAGACTTAATTAGAAGAACAAGTCAAAAGGCAGTCACCGCAGCTCCACCAAGAAATACGACATGAGAGAAGAAAGGCAATCAAACGTAGGAGGTGTTGGCATGACACCATGGCTTGATTTCCCAGCCAGACTCAGACACTATTGACAGGTTTGTCTCCAGAAGAACCATATTGTTAGACAGGAGGAAGTAAGGGCGGAGGAGGGGAGCTGCTGGCAGAGAATTCCTAACTGGGAAACCTGGATCTATGCTCTATATAAAGAACTTCTGAGGTGAACCTTGACCACACCTCCCACATCTGTATATCTGTCAGTTGAACAGCTGACAAACACTGCTACAGCATCTCCTCATCTTTTCCTTCTTCCTCACAGATTACTCTGGTAGCAGCTGAACAGTCTAGTCTCTTACGACACAAGTGCCTTGCCTCTCCTCCTATAGTCCCATAACTGTTCCATGAATTAACTCTCCCCCACAAGGGCCTCGGGCAAAAGGAGAGCAGGAAATAAAATGTGATGATGCAAGAAGAAAAATACAACAGGTAGAGCTAACATTTGGTCAAACACTCAGGCCTGCCTCCACTGCCTGGCTGTCACTGTTGACAACTCACCTGTTGTGTGTTTCTAGACAGGAAATTCATAACTGGTTGCAGGCACATGGAAGGATACACATAAAATCATCAGCCACCCCACTGCTTAGTTTGACCCACAGCACACACTCAGAAGAGGAGTGCACAGCTACTGGAGATGCATGACAGAAATCTTCCTTTGGATGTGCATGTGGAAACTTTACAAGAAATAAACAGAGTGCTTCAGATTTGGAATAAACCAATGAACAGAAGAAAACAGAATAGGAATTCAAATATGGGACCAGATGTGAAGTGGGGAGGGTTCAGGCAGATGACTGCACAATCTAAAACTGCACAGTATGCAGGCATCGAGTGTTGGAGGTACATTTAATGGATTCACCATGGGGACTGCCACTGTTGGCCAGCTTGGGCAGCCTCCTACCGCCTGCAACCCTCTGTGCGATGGGCTCAAAACCAGTCCTACATGACTCTGCCTAACACTGGAAGTTTGTGACTAACTAAGCTAGTCAAGAGCAGGAACATGGACGCAGTCAAATTGAAGGGTGCTCCCTGCCTCCAGCTTCCTGGTCAAGACTGAGTAAGAGACTATGTTAAGGAGTACATTGAGAAGGAACATCTTGATGGTGAGGGTGACGGAGCAGTGGAACGGGCTGCCCAGGGGCGTTGTGGAGTCTCCTTCTCCGGAGACATTTAAAACTCGCCTGGACACGTTCCTGTGTGACTTGATCTAGGTGATCCTGCTGTGCTGGGGGCATTGGACTAGATGATCTTTTGAGGTCCCTTTCAATCCCTAATGTTCTGTGATTCTGTTAACACACCATCACCCCAACAAACCAGCCACAGCTGGTTAACCAGACCTGAACCACTGCCAAAAATCCTGCCACATGCTGTAGTGTGGAAATCTATCACCACAGCCCAAGCCTAGGAGAGCAACACGTCAGGCTCCACAAAGGGCCAAATGGGGATGTTGACCAGACACATCCTTTGCCGAAACAAAGGAGCGGGAAGAAAGCTCAAGCCTCTACTAAGGAAGCTCCAGTGCCTGATCTCAGACAAGACTAAACAACAAAGAGGAAGCAAAAAGGGCTTGCCAGACTTTGTTTTCTTTCAGGTAGTACATGAATATCTGGTGATGAATTTTGCCTTTCAATGCCACCCTAATTAATCCCATCAGTCCCTGCCCTTCCCAAGCTCCTTATGCTTGTAATCTCTCTTCAACTCCCATTGCTTCAGTAGCCAAAGGACATGTCTAGTCTTGGCCTTAGGCCTTATGCTCCACATAAACCCTGTACACCCCATCTTAAAGAAAAAAACATGAAGCAGCTGCACACCGCCCCATGCAATGGACACATTTCTTTCCCCTCTTCTTTCTTCCTCCCTAACGACAGACCTGAAGGCTGGCAGGAAGCACAAGAGAGAATGAAGTACAGACTAATGACTGGAAAACAGACTGCTAAGATTTAGCAGTTTACAGCCAGTTACAAGAATGCTACAGGCAGAAGGGACAAAAAAGCCCGAAGCCTAACTTCAATCCCTGAAATATTTCAATCTGCAGCTCTTGATTCCAGCAGATCTGCTACAGAACTGTATTAAAGGCAACTGTGCAAGGTCGGACAGCTAGTATTTTAATTCTGGTTTTTAAATTGCACTGGAAACACGGCGACAACTTTACACTAAAATAGCCAAATGAGACTGCAACCAAGTCAGAAACAAAGCAAAAAAAAAATCCTACGTCTTACTGCTGCAAGGACAGAGGTTACTGCCATGTGCAAAGCCCAGCTAGAACAGCTGAACACAGGAACAGTCTCCAGCATCCTCCTTACGCTTTTCCAGGAGGCCTGTTGCCTCTGCAGTTTTGGCAGTTTTCTTGCATATCTCTTCTTTTCAAGGCTCCCTTGAGATTGTCAGGCACTACTGGTTCACATTCAAATAGTTCAAGATTAGCAGCCCAAGCGTTTCAATTAGAAAAAGTCCCCTCCCCAGTATTAGAAATCTATCTGCCCAGCAATGCAGTAGATGTGATTAAAGCAACTGCACAAATCATAGGATGCATCAGGTTGGAAGTGACCTCCATAGGTCGTCTAGTCCAGTCCCCTCTACAACGAGCACGGACAAGGGTCCTCAAACTTTTTGAACAGGGGGCCGGTTCACTGTCCCTCAGACACTGTCTGGGGCTGTTTGGAAAAAAATGTACAAATTCCTATGCACACTGCACATAGTTTATTTGTAGTAGTGCACAGAAAACAGGAAAAAGAATGCAATATTTAAAATGAAGAACAACTGTAACCAACAAAAACAAATAATATTTCAATGTGCGCTTCCCACTGGTGCTGGCTGGTTTGTGCTGCCTGGCTTGTCCTGCCTGGGAGCTGGAGGGAGGGATGGAGAGATGGGGGAGCCGCCCACCTCGCTGATGCCACCACCCCCGTCCTCAGACCAGCTGCAGTCAGCAGGAAGTCATCTGCGGCTGCTCGGTTTCCACTAACCCCTGGGGGGGGGGGGGGGGGGGGGGGGTGA
>VXBP01010631.1:851585-938502 GCA_013400115.1 Rhinopomastus cyanomelas | reverse complement strand
GTTCTGAAATACCGGCGGGCCACACTGGAGACCCTGGGGGGCCGTATCCAGCCCGCGGTTGGGGTTTGAGGACCCCTGTCCTACTAGAACAGATTGCTCAGAGCCCCATCAAGCCTGACCTTGAATGTCTCCACAGACCACTTACAAGTGCAAGTCAGTCAACTACAACAGAAAGCCCGAGACATCATATCCCCAAGAGATGCAGCCCAGGAATGGCCATGACCAGCCTCCCTGGAGCCTTGCCTTTTGTTCCACCAGTGAGAAAGCCCTGATGCTGCCAACTTTCAGCAGGAGGTACACACAGAACCTTCACAGCTTAAACAGAAGGCGCTTAGAGGACTCCAGGTTGCAGTGTTGGTATCCATCTTTAGCACCAGTAAAAGAACCATTGAGCTAACATACCAGGACTCACCAAAGCTTCACGCAAGCCAATACCACATATCCAACAGGGTCAGCGATGAATGCCCAAGTGAATTTAGTAAACCAAATTTTGATTTTGGGGGATCTGTGGGTACTAGAAATTCACAATACCTATGTGTAAGGTGTCCTACAACTGAACTGCCATTATCCTGAAGGATCTTTGCTAATCCTGAACCTTTTATCTTCTCACTTAATTGTATTTCTTCTGTTTATTTTACTGGAAGAGGCTGAGAACAAGGCTAATCTCTGTTTACCTCTGCTGCAATCATACTTTACTGAACTTCATCAGCCTCTCTTTTCTCAGACAGTCATATTTTCCAAGCAAAAGAGCTCTGATCCATTTAATCCTTTTTTTATTCCATGCCTTTTGCATCAATGGCTAAAACCTGCTCTGCAGATAAGCGTGAATGCGGTGAAAGGACGGCATTTGGCTGCTGACACTGTTATGAGCTCATCTATCCAAGTTGGCTAATGGCTCTTTCCTTTAAGGTGAGGCATATGTGCTTTTTCTGTGCTAAAGAAGCTCAGTCAACCCTGACATCACCTTCCACAAGTAAGTTCTCAGGCAATGCATAAGCACCCGGGAAAGAAGCAGGAGTGGAGTTTCTAGGGAGGCTTCTTTACTGCTCCAATCAGAGTTTTCATTAAGTAATTACTCTGAATCTTACTCAGAAGCTCATTACAACCACAGCGAAGTTTCCATTGGTTATTTAAACTGTTGATTAATTCTCCTTTCCTGGCAGATTTGCCCTTGGATTTTTTGACATGCCTTGTCTCAAGCTCTCCATGGTCTGTGTTCATTTCCCCACTCCCAACACTCCATGCACTGACAGGGAAATGAGAAAAAGTAATCACATGTCAGAGCTTGCCCTTGATTTTTAAGTATTTGTGGCAGATTAGTGTAGGATGCTCCTCCTCCCCATGTTGTCCTATCTACTGCACAGCTGTCAGAGCTACTGCAGAGCAGGATACCCAAACACCCAAGAGCTGGGGAGCACCAAGACACCAGAAAACCTGGCAACACCTACTACCAAACAGTGATATATTAAATGTGATCGTATTAATTTTTTACCCGATAGCCTGCTTAGTCAACATACACAAGATAATTTCAGATTTACACATGGTAAAGAGCTCAAAGACTCAGCCTGTATAATACCAGAAGACTTTCATTATTTACATAACCTAAGAATTACTAGCTCGATCCCAGCCACACTGCGATCAGTCAGATCCGACACCACTCACACTGTAAGTGGTTTATAAACTGCAACACACGCAGAGGACTGCGCCTGTCACATAAATACAAAGCAGGACAGAGGGTCAGAATACCTAGGAAAGCTTCCCAAATTGTCTGTGAGGGGCATGTACTTGACCTCCAGCTTCCACTGACGGTTCGGTTCTGCCTACACTCAGTTGGGCAACACACGGGATCAGTGATGCAGAACATTGCTGGAGCTTCATGGCCCATTATTCCTCTCGTCTTTTTCCAGCAGATTTCAAAACTGGAAAGTGTTTTAAGAATGGAGCTAGAGAAATCATAGAATCATTGGGTTAGAAGGGGCCCTTAAAGATCATCTAGTGCAACACCTGCTGCAGTGAGAAGCAGTATCTTAAAGCCCTGTCCAGCCCAACCTTCAGTGTCTTCAGAGATGGCACCTCTATCACCATCTTGGGTAACCTGTTCTAGTATTTCACCACGCTCATTGTAAAAACTTCCTTCCTTGTATCAAGTCAAAATCTCCCCTCTTTTAGTTTAAATCATGCCCCTTTGTCCTGTTGCTACAGCCCCTTCTACGAAGTTCTTCCCCATCTTTCCTATATAGGCCCCTTTAAGTACTGGAAGGCCACAATAAGGTGTCTTTGAAACCTTCTCTTCCCCAGGCTGAACAACCCCAATGCTCTTAGCCTGTCCTCAAAGGTGTTTCAGCTCTAGGAAGATTTTTGTGGCCTCCTCTGTAGAAGTATAAGGCAAGAAGTCTGTGCTACTGTGGACTGTGATGGGGTGGAGAAAGAACTCCATTCCAGTCTCAAGACAAAGGTGATCTGGTGTGTGCATGATAAATCATAACAGCCCTCTCCAGCATTCAAATGTGACACAGCAAACTACCTTTTTTTTGGATCATGGTGGAGTTGATTACACAGTCCAAGAAATTTAACCATGAAAACACTCATTCCAGGAGATGCCCAAGCACCCGCTTCCCTCCTAATGGGTGCACAGACTGCCCCCCATTAATGGAGCCGGTCCAAACACTGCTTCACTGCCTCTTGTAGCCTCTTCAGCTG
The DNA here is from genome assembly GCA_013400115.1 of Rhinopomastus cyanomelas. Classification (NCBI taxonomy): domain Eukaryota; kingdom Metazoa; phylum Chordata; class Aves; order Bucerotiformes; family Rhinopomastidae; genus Rhinopomastus; species Rhinopomastus cyanomelas. Next base: position 935,802 of record VXBP01010631.1, on the reverse strand, counting down.
CTTTTGTGGTGTCTCAACTACTTTTCTGCTTCAGCAAACAATTTAGGGCTCCCAACAGCCCTGAGGCACCAATACAATCACTAGCTCTGCCACCTTATGCAACACACTTAATACTCCCATAACATCATGGCCCTGAAGAGCCACACATCCTGCCTCCACCCCACTGCCTGGCTTAAGGAGACACACTACCACCATCATGCTCATTATCTCACCTCTCTCACTGCAGACATCCTAGAGCATTTTCTGTCTCCTGCCAAAACTGGGCTGGGCCACTCTGCTGGAGCCCTTCCCACAGTGATTCTCACACAAGATAATTTTATTTAATTAAACAAATCTTAAATGACAGCAAGCCACTCTACCCCATGTGTTGATTTGGTTCACTTAAACAAATATAAACCCACATACCCCCTTCTCATTTGGTAGCCATGCAACACTTCAGCTCCCCATGCCCAAAATACATCCGCTAACATCACAAGCATTCCCAACAAAATATCCTATTAGCTTCTGTAAGAGACAGATTTTCCTTGTACAGGAAGGGCCAGCAGAAAATCTTTCCATATCAGAAAGAGTATTTCTCTGTGGTGAGGGGGATGCTCACCTCATATGGACCAAACTTGGGAAAGGGTTTAGATTCACAGGTATCTGCAGACCTAGCACTGGTGTCTCACTCAGTGTAACACCAAGCTGACAGGATATTAATTTTTACCTAATGGCAGGGGCTGCCAAGCACTGTGTGACATTTTTCTGGCTTTGTTCAGCTCTTCTTCCCTGAAGAAGACCTTTCCATTAGCCCTGCACTCCCTGAGGTACTGGAACAAAGATGTGAAGAAATGCCAGCTTCCCAGTGGATCCCAAACCAAGAGTGCAAAGCACAATCTGGACTTCTTCAGGAGTGGGGACTGCTCCAAGCCACTGTGCCAGGAACAGCATTTGCTGCTATCATGAAGGCTGTTCCACTTCAGGAGTTCGTCAGCTTGGATGTTGCCACTCTAAAAAATAACGTACGCAGCCAAGTACATGCTGCTGTGCTAGAGCCCCCACCTGTATGAGGAACACAAGCACCTACCAAATTCTGAGGAACCCGCAGCTACCTGCCCTTTTAGGTGGATACATGCTCCTTTGGGTGGGGAAAGGAAGATATATAAATGTGCAGCATGTAATGTGAAAAGACCCTACACATTCTAGGAAAGAAAGCTGTTGCATCTTCCCTTGCCAATGCCCACACACGGTCCACCCTAGGCCAGGGAGCTTTAAGAAGATAAAGATTCAGCAAAAGTTCTCAAGACAAGACATATTTGCACATCTCTTGAAACACTCATTTTCATCTAGTTAATGAAGTTTTTCTTCCACTGAGGACCTTGCAAAATCAGAGATATCTGTTGGAAGCAAAAGGCCGATGTTGCTAAAACTGAAAAATCAATTTTTCCTGGTATTCCAGCTGCCTTGGATCAGCTCATATACCCCAGAGAGGTCAAGGGTGTGTAAAATATTGCTAAACAGGTATGCACTGGAGATGTGCAGCGGGGGCATGTCTCAGATCTCTTCCCACCTAAGCCATTCTGTGATTCTATGTTTGCTCCTCACCAGGACTTCCACACTAGATGCAAATTCCAACAGCAGTGCAGCCTTCATCTGCAAATGTTATACAATAAATAATGTATTTGAGTATTGTGATTCTCACAATATTCTCCAAATTCCAGCCTCATTTAGCCTTTAAAAGCTCTGCCATACTTATAGTATTTATATTACAAAGGATGGGTATGATCAGCTCTTGTTTAATGATTACTTTCAGATGAAGCAAGTCCGGCTCTTGAATATTTCTTCAAGCAGAAAAAGGTGGCAGCTACAGCTGGCTACAGAAACAAATCAAGAGATTCATTTGAACATATAGTTGAAATAAGAATTAGGCTAAACCAAAACTCAGCTGGCTGTAAAACATTCCTTTGCCTGCTTTTCCACACACTGTGCTGGCCATTTGTGGTTTAATCTTAGAAGCTCCATCACATTTGAGCCTGCAACATTCACAAGCTTCCAAGGAGCAAGAAAACTTTTACTATAAGTTTTCTGTGTTTCTTTAAGCTGGCAAACATTTTCACGAGCATCACTGTTTTATACGCTTACTGCACTAGAAAAAGCTGGAGGAGGAACTGGAAAATTTTGTTCCGTGTCCTGTAGAGCAGAAAAATATCATTCAAAAAATACAGAACTGACCTAGAAAAAGGAAGAGTTATTCTGCTGCCCTCTAATGAGCACACGTCACATACAGAAAAGAGCACTTGCAGAAAGATACGTTCTGTTCTGCCACAGGCACGTCCTCTCCTGCTACAGAGCTGTCAGCAGCGCAGTCACAGCTGGAGCAAGGCAGCACCTCCTACACAGCGAAGACATGCACAAGAAACATCTAGAAGGACCCAAGACATATTCCATACTTTTCTGAGCTTAGACTATATGGCTGTGTCCTGCTCTGTTCTCTTTCCTTCTCTGAATACAGTCCTAATGCTGACCTCCAGGACACAAACAGGTATATCAGCTCCCCTCTGCAGCTTCCTCAAGGACCATCCTCCCTCTAAAATACATACGTTGCATTTACCTTCCGTGCCTCTTCCTTGGGGCCATCAGGATGCTAACATTCAGCCTAGCAACAGAAGTACTGTAAACTCACGACAGGAAGTCAGACCATTTGCTTCACTGCCACATAGGAGCAAAATGTTGTTACAGACATAGAGGTACAATAGAAACGTGGAGGGATTACTTGCTTAAACATCTGTGCGACTTAACGAAGAGCAAAAGACTTGGTCTAGGTGATCCTGCTGTGTCAAGGGGATTGGACTAGATGACCTTTTGAGGTCCCTTCCAACCCTTAATGATTCTGTGATTCTCATAGAGGGCTCTCTATGAATCTGCGCAACGGTCAGAAGACATTCAGTTGAAAAAGGCATTAAGGAAGGCAGAGGACCAGCCACAGAGCAAGACTTCTACCTGGTACTCGCTAAAAGTTGAGACTTTTAGTGAGCTGCAGTAACACAGTGAGTTAACACTGGCCAGCTGCCAGACACCCACTAACTGCTAACTCACAAACTGACTCTTTGCAACAGGACAGGGAGGTAAGATGGAATGGTCGTGGGCTGAGGTAAACAACAAGTTTTTTGCTCACCAAGTGGGCAAAACAGACTAGACCTGGGTAAAATTAATGTATGGCACATTAAAATAGAATCAGGCAGTGCTAAAAAAAAGACTAAAACATCCTTCTCCCCACACCACCCTTCTCCCTAGGTTCAGCTTACTGCTTATTCCCAACTCTTCTACCTCTTCCCCTGAGCAGTACAGGAGGACACAGAATGGGGTTATATGCAGTCCATCAAAATTCCTGTCCTCCACTCCTTCCTCTTCACACTTATCCACCATAGTCCACTCTACTGGCAGCTCCAGTGACTAGATCCCTGAGACACCACCATCATGTATGATCAGTAGGCTTAGCTGGGGCTGCCATGGGCAGATGCACTGGAGCTGACTGGACCCCGCTGTGTCTGTAAGAGGGAAGTCTCAGCCTCCCCTCCTGCTACCAAAACCTTGGAACTTATGTCCAATACTGTAAACAGGCCATCACCTTCTGTTTTGGATGAGGAAAAGACATCAAGCAGTTATAATCATAGAATGGTTTAGATGAGATCTCAGAGACCATTTGTTCCAACCCCCTGCCATGGGCAGGGACACCTCTCGCTAGACTGGGTTGCCCAGATGCCCATCCAGTCTGCCCTTGAACACTTCCAGGGAGGAGGAATCTACAATTTCCCTTGGCAACATGCTCCCAGTGCCTCACCTCCCTCAAAGAGAACAATTTTCTCCTAATATTTAATCTAAATATACCCCACATAATCTAAGAACCCCACAGAACCATTATCTACCGATTTGTATGCTATTCCCGTAAATAAAACCGCTCAGGTACAGGCACTAAATCAAGACACATGCCTGTGGCTGCAGAGGAGTAACACATAAGCCCAGCCCTAGGGTCACAAACGGCTGGCATGATTAAAAAGCAATCACCAAATAAGAAAGTGAAAAATACCACACTCAAAACTGCTTTCTGTCACTGTAATTTTGCAGTCTGGAACAGCCCTTCTCTACCTCCCTGCCAACAGGTACACCAGTTATTCCAACCCAAAACACATTGCAAAATAACTACTGTATGTACAGACACAGCCTGTACCCGTTACAGTCCTGCCCGTGCTAAAGAAGCCCGTGCCCATTACATAACAGTCAGTGACCTGAATTTACAAACAATCTTTTTTTCAAAAGGAAGGAGAGGCAAACACACCGAAGTAAAAACAAAGTTAAAAAGCCCCAGATAGGTACGGCAGCACAAGCAGATCAGCCCAGAGCACAGGCACACACAGCCAACAGCAGGTATGAACATCCACAACACCTGCAGAAGTCACAATTTTTGAAGCAGATCTACAGGACTTCTGTCTGACCTCCACACAGAGCACACAGCACCAGTGAGTCGGGGAAAAAAGTTAGTGTGCCCCATTTTCCCCCAGTATCCTGCCAGGGCCTCTCTGAAACACTGTGTTTCACTGGGGTTGGTTAACTAATACAGAGCTTTCAAGGTACCTTCCAGATGATGGTCACTCCTTGCAGGATCTGAAGGATCCATGTGCTGTTCTTGGTTTCATAACTTATTTGCAACACTGCTAGTTCAACCTAAACCTGTTCAAATTAGCATTTCAAACAACCCAGAGTATTCCAGTACCCACTGCATTTAATCCTTGCATAGTATTGTTTCCTACATTTAGCTTAGACAATGTCCATCAAGATTTACAGCACTTAAAAACTCCATTAAAAACCCACCAAACGCAAACTTACTTCCTTTATGCAAGCTGCTTGAATAAAAAGCTAAACCTAAATGATGTGCCCTTACCAGTTATGCCCCACATGAGCATCAGTAATGCCACAAAGCACTGAAGGGGGCAAAGAGACCTTCAGATGGTGCATGTTTTTTATCGAGCATAAAGAAAATCTCTTGCCATGAAAAGGACTCTCTGAATGTTACTACGTCCCGAGCTCTCAGTACAGGAACCAGTACTATGTATTATTTTTTAAGTGTGTCTCACAATCAGTGACGGTCTGAAAGAAGGAGACTTCTTCCTGTACCTCAAAAGCATGTCAAGGCAAGTCAGAAGGGGCAATCCAGGAGAACTCTCATTTCATCTACCCTTTACCAATGTTCTAAGCAGATCATCTATTAGATATTAAGCCTGCGGGATGGGTACTTCAGAAATACGCTCACAAGCCCGTACAGAGGCGGGCAACACAGGAAGGGTTCTGCCTTCCAGAGCTGTCAACCTGCCCTTCTTCATGCCTCTTGGGATTCAGTTTCTCAATTCACACAGTGCTAAACTACCCTTCTTATGCCCTGTGAGATGTTTTCATTACCAGGACCTGTGCTGGGTGGTACTTTTGCCACCAGTGCAGATCTGTGCCTCCTCTCTCTTCGCAGCAGGTATAATTTGATGACTTGATTGGGCCAAAGCTGGAGCATTAGAAGAGCAGAAGTATGAATCTCGGTTAACATCCCTATTCTGTGACACTACAGCTTCAGCAGGCTCCTAAGCAGGGCTGATCTATTTTTGTGTAAGTAAGGGTGTCTGACCATTTTAAAACTGATTTAGCAGAATACCAAGCTAGATTAGTTTCCTTTTAAAGCTTTGGAAATAGCGATCACACTGAGGAAAACATGGCTTGATGTACAAACTGTCATGCCATATCACACCTGACCAAGAACAGAAGCAGGAACGCTGCCCTCAAAGTCATCAAGCCCTCCCGTGGCACACAGGACTGGCACATTTGACCCAAAAACACAAGCTTAAGCACTCAGCTTTTACAAAGACAGGAGGAAGTCTGCAATTACACAGAGCAGCACCTTGGAAGCCTCCCCAGAGAAGTTCCCAACCCCTCACTGCACCCTACTCTCCAGCCACCCAGCTTCAGCACCTGAAGTCTGCTCCATTGCATATGGTGAATGCTACACAGCAGGCATCACCACAGCGACCAAGCGTAGCGAGAAACTATAGGGATCTGACACATCACTAAAACTTCTAAGTCTCATTTCAGGTTTTCCCAACTACTCTTCTCCCTGGAGCAGACTGCAAACATCTTGGCAGCTCCAGGCTATCTGGAAAACATTACTGTGTTTGTGTAGTGCTCAGTATCCATGACCACTAGCTAATTGGAGGGTTTCTTTCCTTAAAAGAGCTATTTTTAAGAACAAGGACTTATCCACAGCTAGAGGGAGGGGAAGAAAAAAAAAGCTAATTACTTCCATAAATATTAACACAACTGATTGCCACAATTTGGCACAAGGCACTCACAACATGGAAATGCTTGGTCTCCAGAAGGGAAGTCAGAGCACTTGAAGCAGTGCAAGTTCGAGGCATTCATTTAGCAGTTTTAATTTAATTGTGCTGCCTCTAATTAAAGTGGAGTTTCACATGGCTATTCTCACAGCCACTGCACTGCACAGACAACATTAATTTTAAGCAGTGGGGGGGGCTAGTTTTAAAAAAAAAATTACTGTTCTTTTCATTCAAGGCATCAATGCCTAGCTTTCTGTAGGACTTCCAACCCAAATTCTCCCAGGAGTTTCCATAGCAGGTCACTATCTATTTCACATAGCCTCCATAGTTCTTCACCTGTGCTGGAGAACTTTGTCAACTAGACTTCTGAAGCAGCAACCTGCTGATTTTCACTCTTTGGATCCAAGCAACAGAAGAGATCCAAGGCGAGTTGTTGCAACCAGGCGGCTTCCACTTGCAGCATCCTGTGGACTGAGCTCATCAGAGAGGGGTCCCATAGCACAGACTGCTAACAGAGCTCCTCTCAAACACCACACAGTTTTGTAAGAACCTTGCAGAATAGTCATGCACCAAGACTCCCCTTACAAGGTGATCAGCTGTTGTTAAGCCAAGAGCAGCTCCTAGTTATGGAGTCGAAAATCCAAATCAATTTCAGCCAAAAGGCACAGAAGAAGGAACATCAAGTCTACGAACTTATTATTATGTGGCATAGTGGAGTGTTGTACTTTGAAAATTGCTAGCGTTTTCAAACGTACAGCAGTTCTGCTTTCATGAAGAAGAAAAGAAAAAGGAGTTGTTTTGTTCTGGAGGACCCCTCCCCCACAGGGGACTTGTCCTGGGGGAAGGTGTTGCCGGTCCTGGACCTGCCCCGGATGTCCGTGTTGGGTTAGCCTATGAAAAAGCAGAGCGGGCGGTTTGCTTTGAGAAAGTCAGGAAGAGAGAAAGAAGGAGAAGAAGCAGGAAGTATGTAGCCCGCTCGTGTGCGCTGCAGGCCCTCTTGGGCTGCGGCTTCTCAGCCGAGCGCCCCCCGCTCCCCCGCCCCGTCCGTTCTCGGGACGGTGGCGGGGAGGGGGGAAGGGCACGGGATGCGGCTCGGCCGCGGCTTTTCAGCGATTGCAGCCGCTACTGCGGGAAGAGCAGATGCCCCGTGTTCGCGTAGCCCCATGTCCTCGGCCGGACTGCCAGCTGTGATTCACCTCGGGCTCCAGTAGCGCCGATGTGCCGCGGTCTGGAGACGCACTTGTAAGCTCTCCCCGCCCCGGCGCTAGCTGTGAAGTTTGCCGCAGGTTCTCCAGTGGCTCCGCTGCTTTTGGAATGGAGGACGCGCCGGTTTGCACCGCTCCCCGTCCAGTAATGGACAGCCTTCGCGTCTGCCGCGGTTCTTCAGTGGTCGTGGGAAGACCCTGATTTGTGCCGCTGTGCCCCCTGCTCCGCGCAGCCCTTTTGCCTCGGGCCTGAACCTGACACCATGATCCGGGCGATCTGGGAAAAGCAAGACTGCGTGCAGCCACCTCCCACAGCGCAGCTTCAGCATTTTGGTAACGTTGTGGTATGCTGGGGTGCCCCCTCTTCCCCCCTGGAGCTGAGACAGGAGGAGAGAAGAGAGGAGAGGGCCTTGAGAATCCTCTCGGCCTACTGTGGAGTGTGGGCGTTGCCCTGTTGATCCAGGGATGAATGTGCCTCCATTTTGGATCCCCCACGTGACTGGGGCTGAGCGACGGACCGCTGCCATTTTGGAGAGACTGGTCAACGGGAAGAGAAGCTGTGTGTCATTTCCTGCCGCTGAGGAAGACTGGGGGTGCTTTTAAGTTTTGGGGGAGGTCCCTTCGTGCATAGTTGGAAAGCCGAAGGATTTGAGACTCCTTAAATCTTGGATCGGGAGGACAGAGACAGGGGTTTTGTTGTTGGAATGCATGCCGCCCGCACAGGGGTGCAATTGGGGCGTTAAGGGAGAGAGCGGTGGCTCGTCTCCGGTTTGTATGCTGTTGTTGTTGCCCAGATCTCTGTCGTGACCCAAGGCCCAAACGATAGTAACTTCCCATGGTATTTTCCTCAGATAGTGTAATGGCATGTGTGACTCAGTTTCTACTTTGAGTGCACCAACTTGCTGGTTTTTATTTGTTTTATCTTTCCTGTTGAGTTTCCTTTTCTTTGTCTGTATACAGCTAGTAGGTTAATAAACTTTTATCCAGTATCCTAAGCCATTCACTGTCTGGCAAATTTGTCCGAGATGTCATCGAGACCTTACTTGCTAAAATTAGTGGAGAATCCCCAACTCGCTACACAGCCAAAAGGCACAGAAGAAGGAACATCGAGTCTATGAACTTATTATTATGTGGCATAGTGGGTTATCAAAAGTTAACAGCACTTCTCCATGAGGTTCAAATTTTCTGCTCGCTGCTCTGCAAGAAAGGAACTGGGCAGCATTTCCTCTTTCCTGAAAATTCTTCTTTCCTTGTTAATTCTTTTATTGGATGCTTCCAGCACTTTCATGCACAATGTCAGAAAAAACACCAGCTTAGGGAGGGAACTTTGACCTGAATCTTGCATGTTCCAGTCCGGATGTGTGCAGGTTACATGAAAAACATGGACAGCTTGCAGAACATACATGGGCAGGGAGGAGAGAGGCACACAAAAGAGAGGTATGCAGCCCATGCCTGCCCTGGGAGAGAGTCCTCAGGTCTGAATGTGGCTGCACTTTGGCTATTCAAGCCTGCTGGGCAGCCCTGAATACAGCAGAGATAAAAATAAAAGAGGCATGAAGAACTGCCAAAACGGTTGCTGAATTTGCTGAGCCTTTCTCCCTACTGTCCCTCAAGCCTATGCAGGCAAGAGGAGACAGGTGTCTACCCAAGGTCTGATGCCCACTGGGATATGTTACTCTTAGCCTGTAGGGGCAAGAGGCAAGGGATGCTGCAGAACTCCTCTGTCTGCTTCAAGATCATGAAAATCAGCCACTGATGCCACTACCACCTGCATCAGCAGCAGCAGATGAGTGGGAGAGGATGGGAGCACAACTTCAAGTGATAAAGGCTGAGCTTGATTCAAGCTGAAATAGTTGAAGGTCCATTAATGGAGCTTGGGTGCCCTGTTTTAAAGGGCTCCACCTATACAGTGCTCATGTGCTAAGCAGAGATGTTCAAAGAGATTCAAATTGTTTCAGTGCAACACCACTGAGGGCACTGTCAATAGGTTGCCTCTGCCAACAGCTTTAAGGAGAAGCATGTCAACGCTCCCAAAAATCGCACAGACCAAAACCTGGGCAGCTCTTAACAAAGACAGATGGCACAGGAACATGTTGTCACTTTGGAGTAGTGCAGCACACACACACACACACACGTACTGGGGATGCTGCAGCCGCTCTTCACAGGCTGCTCACCGTCATCCTCAGTTTGCAGAACAACCGTTCTCATCCCTTTCCATCTGAAGAGTGTTACGATGGGGTGGGAAGCAGCGTGAGAAAGGCACTAGGCACAAAATAAACACAAGATGTACATTACAGCTGCCAGCACAAAATTAAACACTGAAGGAAAATGACAGCAGCAGAATGGTGAAGAGCCATCAGTTTTCCACACCAGGGATATGGCGAATGACCAAACAAGCAGAAGATTTAAAAACAACCAAAGCTCTCATTAAGAAAGGGCAGCAAAGGCTTAAAACTGATGTTCAGAAAGAATGTGTTCATTAAAACGAGCAGGATTGGGGTTTTTTTTAATCCTTCCATTGCTAAATACTCCAACATACCAGAAAAGAAAACTAAGAAAAAAACAACCGCACAAAAAGCCAAGAAACCTTCAGCTCCATGAGGCCAGGCACTGCACAATACCCTGGAAGGCACTGCTGAAGGAGACTACAGGCCGTGTAGGAGGTGAAAGAAAGGCCCAAAATGTACATAGTGTGAACACTGCCTGTCCTGCTTTCACCACTTCACATCACCAAAAACCTGTCTAAAGGGCTGTGCCGTGCTAGGATTACACAAAGCAGGAGGGCAGGCTCACACCAAGCTCTGCAGAGCAACACAACAAGCACCTTCCCAGCAGGAGCAACCTGCTCTTACGAACAGTACAACTCTATGATCCACATACAAGTGTTGTATGGAGAACCATGATCTGGGAGCAGATAGAAAAGAAAGAACCAGAAAATGTAAAGGTCACAAACAAATCCACCCAGCACACAAATTATGGAACACAAAGATTTGCCTTCTGCCAGAGCTCTTGATGAGTAACAGGGGACTGGCCATGGCTGCAAATTTATAAACACCACAACGCTGGATTCACTGCAGTGGCACTGCAGGAACAAGCACGCTGGAAGAGGAGTGGTCTTGCATGAATTTTGGTACACCATCCACTACAAAAAACAACAGGAAAGCACATCATGCTCCACAGCAGGATCTCAGTGCCAGCCCGCCACAGCTTTTCTAGTCCTAAGGCTACAAAAGGAGAACAGAATTGGACAAGGGACTGCAGAGCCCAAGGAGAAGGAAGCAGGTATGTGACAGACACATCCAATCTGGAACACCAAAGCAGAAACTGAGGTGCAAACCAGAAAGGCACAGCCAGGGACTCCACAGAGGGAGGCGTGGTAACAGAAGAACTCACAGAACATCTAAGTAAGGGGGAAAGCAAGGCTGTATGCAGCCTGCAGACTCCAGCAATTCCGAGCTGTCAGGTACCCGATTTCATTTTCCCCTGGCTCCACATTTCTTCAAGAGGAAAAGGGACTTCATCAGATGCTCAGTAATTTTACTCTTCTGCTCCTCTCTGTGACAATGACAGAGGAACCTGCACTGCAAGTCAGTCCTGGTCAAAGGACAAAAGCTCTCCAAAGTACAAAGTGAAAAATTACAGACACTAGAGCAGCACACCTGAAACTTCACTGTGGCTTTACATCACACTGCATGGAACCAGGCTTCAGCAACAGCAAAGCCCACACAACTTTTGCTCAGGCTAAGGTCCTCTGTGTCTCCCACCTCAGTACAGGATCATAGCGTCACAGAGTGGTTTGGGTTGGAAGAGACCTTCAGAGATTATCTAGTCCAACCTCCATGTCATCCTACACTAGACCAGGATGCTCAAGACCCTGTTCAACCTGGCTGTGAACACTTTCAGTAGTGGTCATCCACAGATTTTCTGGGCAACCTCTCCCAGAGTCTCACCCCTCTCCACATAAAACATGTCTTTACGTACAATCAAACCTACCCTCTGGTAGACCATATGGTCTCCTTAAGGAGCCTTAACTGGTCTAGGACCAGTAACAGAAAACTATTTTAATCCATGTTTCAGATTTTCCTGGCTCACCAGCAGCACAGGAGGACATGTTTGCAGGAAAAGCTATTCTTGGCACAACCTCAGAAATCAGGCTAAGGTTTGACAAGAAATTCTGAAGAGGCAGCACTTATTGGCATTGCACTTTTGCTTTCTCAACAACGTATCTTGTCACAGTTCCTTTCTGGAGAAGCTGAAAACAAAGCAGGAAGCTGTTAGTCCAGTTGTTTATATCATTCCACAACTGGTTCATCATCCACTCCAAAAAAAAAAAAGACGTTCTCAGGGAACTGATGTGCCAGAGCCACACTTGAAGAGGCTCTTACTTCAAGCAGCAAACACCGAGGAAGGAAAGCTAAAGGGGAAAGAAAAAAAAAATCAAGCAGTACCCCATCCCCACACAACAGGTCATTATTTCTGACTTGGAAACATTGCATTCCCACGCTACAGAGGCTCACTCAGATGAGATTTAGTCACTCACATGGCGTAACAGAGGCCCTTGCTTGGATTAGATTATAGCAAAGCATTTGATTTACATTACATCAATGGCTTAAGTAAACTCCACTGATAGGAAGCAATTGCTCAGCAAGCAGGACTTAACTCCAGTGTTCACAGCGATGTTACTGCTGGTTTTTGTTACCTACCAGCACGTGGAGATGGTCTGGAATCTGCTGTTAAGATGAGTTAACGTTAAAGACAAGAAGCAGAGCAGGAGAAAGTAGAAGCAGGTCTGCTTCACAGTATGACATGGTTCAGAGCTCCATGTACTAAAATACTTTCCATCTTAGACCACTGGCTTTCCACCATCACACATGCCAGACTCACCTAAAACAAATTCCATTTTGGTAACAGCTTTTATTACAGTTCTTTCCTTCTCACACTGCAAGAAGTCCTCTAAACTGGTACCTGGCACCAATCACAAGCAGCACACTCAGTCAGCCTTGTGTCTAAGGGAAACAATGAGAACATTGCTCTCAGAGTGAGGTGGGTGCCCTGAAGGCAGAGGATGCAGAGAAAACAGAGATACTCAACACCTTCTTTGCCTCTGTCTGTAATTCTAGGGGCTGTCCCGATATTAAGTCCCAGACCTCTGAGGCCCCAGAAGTTAAGACAAGAGAGGAGTTCGCCTTGGTTGATGAGGACTGGGTTAGGGATAAGTTGAGCAAACTGGATGGACATAAATCCAGGGGCTTGGATGGGATGCAACCACAAGTGCTAAGGGAGATGGCAGAAGTCATTGCTAGGCCACTCTCCATAATCTTTGCTAAATCCTGGGGATCAGGAGAGGTGCCTAGNGCTAAATCTTGGGGATCAGGAGAGGTGCCTAGGGACTGGAGGATAGCAAATGTCACTGCAATCTTCAAAAAAGGTAAGAAGGAGGACCCAGGTCAGCCTCATCTCCATCCCAGGAAAGGTGATGGAACTATTTATCCTTGACGCTGTCTCCAGGCACATCAAGGACAGGAGGGTCATTAGGGACAGTCAGCATGGCTTCACCAAAGGGAAGTCATGCTTGACCAACTTGATAGCCTTTCGTGAGGGCATAACCAGGTGGATAGATGATGGCAAAGTAGTGGATGTGATCTACCTTGTCTTCAGTGAAGCATTTGACATGGCCTCTCACAGCATCCTCACAGCCAAATGGAGGCAGTGTGGTCTAGATGATCAGGTAGCAAGGTGGATGGTGAACTGGCTGCAGGATGGAAGCCAGAGAGTAGTGGTCAATGGGACAGAGTCTAACTGGAGGCCTGTATCTAGTGGAGTCTCCCTGGGGTCAGTGCTGGGACCAGTTCTATTCAATCTATTAATTAATGACATGGATGAGGGATTAGGGTGCACTGTCAGCAAGTTTGCTGATGACACAAAGCCGGGAGGAGTAGCCAACACCCCAGCAGGCTCTGCTGCCATTCAGCGAGACCTGGACAGGCTGGAGAGCTGAGCAGGGAGAAATTTAATGACGTATAACAAGGGCAAGTATAGAGTCTTGCATCTGGGCAAGAACAACCCCAGGTACCAGTATAGGGTGGGGACTGACTTGTTGGAGAGCAGTGTAGGAGAAAGCGACCTGGGGGTCCTGACCTGGGGTGTCTCCAGTGATGGGGCCTCCACCACCTCTCCAGGCAGCCTGTTCCAGTGAGTCACCATCCTCAGATCAACTTTTTCCTAATGTCCAGCCCAAATGTAAAAGGCTGGAGGCCTTTTCCAACCGAAATGCTTCTAGGATTCTATGATCTCTGATACCTAACACAAGCTGACTGTCCCAGCTAATCACTGGAAGGTCTTCAGTGGTTGCTCTTCTCTCTCAATGTGATGCATTTTTTCCTGACAACATGACTGAACATTTCTGGAAGTAACTGGCTTGGTACTGCCCAGAAACTCCCTGGGAACACGCTGCTTCATGGGAGATTGTTCATCTGGCAGAAGGTGTTGGCCAGTGCCTCCTGCCCCCGAGTTCTCCATCAAAGAGGCTGTGCTCGTGCCCTTGGGTCTCAGCAGGAAGGGCTCCACGCCCCCTCACATCCTTCCCAGATCCCACTCCCAAAACTCAGTATTTGGTCTATTATTACGCTGGGTTTTTTCCTAGGCTGGGTTTGCAAATCTACTGCCTGACTGGGTGGAAAAAAAGGCTTCTTGTCCCTAAGGGAAGGTGACTTTTGCCAGGGAGGCTCTTTGGATGAGATGCTCTCTTTTAGTTGTGATTCAGGTTTTTTAATGTGTTGGTGCCAGTCACTTTGGATTATGGTAATGCCAAGCCTATGGCCCATTAGCAAGGGTAATTTTGCCCTTCGGTTGCCGGCAGAGGTAGGGTTTTTGGTGGGTCACTGTGCTGCGAGATGGATGACTCTTTAATCCCATTTTCTCCTTGACCATGGGGGTGAACAACCCAGCTACCAGTATAGGCTGGGGACTGACCTGTTGAAGAGCAGTGCAGGAGAAAGGGACGTGGGGGTCCTGGTGGACAGCAGGATGACCATGACCCAGCAGTGTGCTCTTGTGGCCAAGAGAGCCAATGGCCCACTTGTGGGGTGGATCAGAAGTGGGGTGGTTAGCGGATCGAGAGAGGTTCTTCCCCACCTCTATTCGGCACTGGTGAGATCACATCTAGAGTATTGTGTCCAGCTCAGAGTCCCTCAGTTCAAGGACACAGAGCTGCTGGAGAGAGTCCAGCACAGACCAACAAAGATCAAGGAAGCAGAACACCTTCCTTATGAGGAAAGGCTAAGGGAGCTGGATCTCTTTGGCTTGGAGAAGAGGAGGCTGAGGGGTGACCTCATTAATGTTGACACATATGTGAAGGGTGGGTGTCAGGAGGACGGAGCCAGGCTCTTCTCAACGTTATCTAGTGATAGGACAAAGGGCAATGGGTATAAGCTGGAACAGAGGAGGTTCCATATAAATATCAGAAGGAAATTCTTCACAATGAGGGTGACAGAGCACTGGAATGGGCTGCCCAGGAGGAGTGTTGAGTCTCCTTCTCTGCAAACGTTTAAAACCCGACTCGATATGTTCCTATGCGACTTGGTCTAGGTGATCCTGCTCTGGCAGGAGGATTAGACTAGATGGTCTTTGAAGGTCCCTTCCAACCCTTTATGTTCTGTGATTCTGTGAAACTTTGGTCTCTGTACCACGCGTTGAGGAGACCAGGCTTTCCAAGCCTCTTTTGCTCATCTAGCCAGTCACTACCTTAACTTAAATAGTGAGGAGGTGTGTTGGCAAGTGTAGCCACAAGCCAACATCACCACCTCTTCTTCTTTACTTTTCCAGCAACAAGCTATTTCTCCGCCCTTGTGCATATTTCTGCACCAGCTACTCTGACAGCTTCAGAATTAGCGGAGAACACTCCAGCACACACAGCTTCAGTGCTCAGGCTCTATCACAACAAGCACAAAGCCAAATGAGAAAGTCCAAGTGGAGAAAAGGAAGAGATGCTGTAATAGTAGTAGGAAGGTGAAATGTTCTAACCAAGGAATAAATACCTTTCCAACTGCACCTCCAAAAGGAGAGAGATGTAGGGTGTAAGGAAGGGATAACAGAGCAAAAGGCCTTAAGTTGCCAGCTGGGCTTGGTAACCCAGCAGTGTTTCCTGACAAGTCCAAGGCCCATAAACCCTCCTTTATTACAGTCAAGCCCTTCAGACCATTTTGAGCCTACACTTCAGTCTTTTCGGTTGTTCCTGAAGTAGTATGAGGCCAGACAGTAACACAAAACAGAGCCACCAGCAATCTGAGGAACTCATGCACGTGCACACAAGAGAGGACAAACATACCAGCATTCTCAACTGACACAGAGCATCCTTGACCAGCTGTGAAAAGCATGCGAGAGAGTAAGCAAGCCTACCTACCTACAGTCTGCCAACTTGACCTTCTCAGAGCTTGAAAAGCAAGTGGGAGCGAACCACTTTTTTTGTCTTGCTATTAAATCTTAAAATAAAAATGTGTAGGAGAAACCTCCCCTTCTGCCCTGTGCACTGAGCTAAGGGGGATGGGAGGAAGTGGGGGGAGGGAGGGTGATGCTGGGTTGGAGTCAAGTTGACCAGAGATCCCAGAAGACAAAGCACATCTGCCTAGAATCAGCTTTCTGTCTCCAGGGTGTTTGACATTGCATGCACATCATAGTTACAGTTCACTGAATTAACACAAAACCATGAATTGATTTCCATAATGAAAAAGCCTCCACAGGGCTCCAGAGTGATGCAAGAAGAAAGGGCAGAGCAGCTTGGGAAGATTAAAAAAAATAATAAAAGAAAAATCACTATTTGCCTTGTTGAATTGTAATTTTGAGCCCCAAACAAATGACTATTTTTAGTTGATCCTCTGCAATGTGCAAGGGAACATAGAGCATTTGGGTCAGCATCACTGTCTGCAGGAAGCCAGCACACAGCCTCCTGAGAGGTTAAATGCAGGCAGGCACTACACATCTGCATCATCAGCACTGCTCAGGGCCCAGCAGCACAGGTCTATTTATAAACCACGCACAGCTGCAGCTTGCTATGAAGGACTAGGATTGCAGGCTGTCAGCCTCTAACAACATGCTGTCTAATTTAATTAAAGAGATGGCTATGTTCAAATGCACACACACATATGCACGTTCCTCTCCCAGCAGACTAAGAACAATGGGCTCGATGTTCTGAAAACAAGACATTTCGTACAGGTTTCTGCACAGAGCACAAGTATCTCAAGCAATTAGGTCTTCACACAACCTTCTCCTTCCCTCACTCTGTGACCAACACGACCTGCGGGCGATGGCTGCTACAGCTCACTGCACTTGGGTAAGCACTCGCCCTTGGGTGATTACTGGGTTTGTTTGTAACCTTGGACTGAAAACAAACTCACTTCAGCAGTATCAGTCTGCACAGAAAGAATAAATTAATTCAGTTTACAAACAAGGTATGCGGGGAGCCACAGGCATCTCGAGCACCACAACAGATTGCAGTGCCATCAGGTTCCACTCCGAGGGGTGACATAGGGTTTCGGATCCAACGCTCTGTCTACCACTGGGCGGCTAGAGGGAGCATTTCCCCACTGCGCGACAAGAAAAGCCTCTCGTTTCCGTATTCCCACTCTCACTCCCGTAACTCCTGGTGCACTGGACTTTTCTGCTCAGGAAGACCTTCAGCCAGGGACCTAACCCCAGCAAAGGACAGGAGGAGGGAAACTGGCTGAAATCAGGCTTTCATGGGCAAAGCTCTGCTGAGGCTCAATAAGCAACTTGCTGACAAAACATTGAGGTATAAACAGCAGCTGCTGCTGCTGAGGCAAAAGCAGCCACAGAGAAAGCCTGGAGATCAGCTTACACCCCCCACACAAGAGCACATCCCACGGGTGAGGGCTCCAGCTGCATGAGCCACCCAGCAACTGTTAGATAGCCTGAAGCCAGTTCCCCACTGAGGCACTGCCCAGCACATCCAAGACTTTCTGCATCCTCCAACCCCAAACAGAATCCACTTTTTAAAGCCCCTGCCGGAAGACAGGAAGCCATGTTTGGGTGTGATTCTCCTGGGCTCATTCTGACAGCCACTGCAAATACAGCCCACAGTGTCTTTGCTCAAAACCTATCATGGCATTGATTCAAAACAACAACAAACCTGTTCTGGAAGAAATGATGCTTCTGCAATCCAAGTCAAGCTTCTTTACTAGAGTATCAGGGTCAATCTTCAGTCCAGAAAAGATACCAGAAGATGAGAAGTCCCAGCCCTTATGCAAAAGAAATATTTAGCAGGAGTCAGTACAAACACTCCCAGGCAACATTCCTTAAAAATATAGTTTTTTATAAACTAAATTCTGAATCATCCAGGCAGAAGCAGGGTATATGCTTCACCTGTAGCATGCAGATGTTCTCCTGGGTAGGCAGGCGTAGGTAAAGCCCCCCCATGCTCTTCCACACAGAAGAAAGTCTCAATCACATTTTGGATTTAACAACATAGATAACAAATGAACAGATTAGGGGCCCAAATCTCAGACTGATGGACATTAAGCAGATTCACTGAGCACCAGCAACTTACCAAATCTTCAACTTGTCATTCCTTTAACCACGTAATAGGTCTCTTAAGTCCTAAGCTTTGCAGTAGCTTCACTGCTTGGCTTAGAACAATGTATTCTTTTAGGCAGCAGTATCTCCCAGCACTGACACAGAAGTTCACAGTGGCATAAAACCAGCTGTATATGGCACAGCCTATTCTTTCCTTATTGTAAGAAAAGCTGCATGTGCATAGAGACCATTTACTGTTGTTATGTGTCCTCACAAAGAAGCTTTAGCCTGAACACATGTACTAGGAAGTCATTTTTTATATATATAAAAACATATGCACACACCTGAATGTATTAATTAATGATGTGGCTTGTGAAAGCAGAGAGAGTCTAAATCTCTTAAATGATTGCGCGTAAACTCACAGCTCACCTCCACCTTCCCTAACCTGCAATGCAAGAGAACCATTGCAAAGTAAGTCTTTAACCCTTTTCTCCCAACACTTGCTGGTAATGATCCCCCACAATGAGATGCAGCACAGCCAGCCTCCCTCCAAACACAGCAGCGTGGCTGGCACGTGTCACCACTACCTGGCTAGGCAAGCTCTCCTGTCTGCACACTCAAGGCCTGGAGATGTTATTCTGTCTGCAGTAGTTATGGTGGTAGACACAGCTGCCATGTAATGGCAGTTCCATCGTCCTGGCTGATGGTACACAGTGGCATGGCTGCAAACACAGCAGCATGCTCTGACACCACAGTGCGCTGCCAGATCTTGCTCTGGAATCCTGAAGGCCCAGGTTTCCTTGTTTCACCTCCTGCCTACTCTGAGGCTCCATGCCCTTGTCAGCACACCACCACTGCTGCTAAGCAGCCACACAGTGCTGTCACAGTGGCTTCAAGGCCACAAGAATGGCACTGAGGCAATAACATGCTGTTTAATAAAATCATGGAATTCTTTTTGTATGAAGACACCTTCACAATAACCAAGTTCAACTACTAACCCATGTCCCCCAGCACCACACCCCCAGAGGTTTTAAACTTCTCCAGGCACGGGGACTCCACCACTGCCCTGGGCAGCCTGGGCCAGGCTTTGATGGTTATTTAAGAGACGACATTTTCCTTCATGTACAACCTACACTTACCCTGGTGCAACTCGCAGCTGTTTTCTCCGGTCCTATCATTTGTTCCTTGGGAGGCGAGACCAACCCTCATCTTGCTACAACCACCTTTCAGCTAGTTGCACACAATGAGGTCTACCCTGAGCCTCCTTTTCTCCAGTTCCCTCAGTTGCTCCTCAGAGCACTCGGGCGCCAGCCCCTTCCACAGCTTGCTCCAAGTCCCCAGTGTCCTTGTGTGAGTGAGGGGCTCAAACCAAACCTAGGATCTGTGGTGCGGCCTCACTGGGGGGGCAATCACTCTTCTACTACCACTGCGGCCTGCTGCCCCCTCAGGCCATACCACAAGCTTTCGGCCTTCTGGGCCGCCCTGGCTCCTGTTGGGGAAACCTTCCCCTGCGCTGCCCTCGAACACGCTGCAAGGCCAGGCCGGGCGGTGCGGGGTCACCTTGCGGGACCCTGCACCCGTCACGGTCCCCGCGTGGGGCTCCGCGGCACCGCCGGAGCTCCGGGACAGCGAGCGCGACCGGCCCGGCGCCCCTCCCTGCCCCGCCCCCACGTGACGCCGTTCCCGCGCGCCCCTACTACCTCTGCGGCCGCCGCGTTCCAGCTGCCGGTACCGAGGTCGGGGGGTGGAGGCGGTGGCGGGTCGGGCCGAGCGCGGGGCGCGACGCGGTGGAGCCGCGGGCGCTTGACTTTCCCCACCATGGCGGCGTTGGCAAAGCGGGACGGGAGGGGGCGGGGCGGCCTGTGCCCGCCTCTCCCGCTCCGGGGCCGCCCCTGCCCGGGCGGGCCCGGGCCGCTGTCTGCGCCGGCGGCCGGTGCGGTTTGGGCCCAGCCGGGGGAGCGCTGCGCCTGGCTGAACTAAGGGCGGGCCTCGGCCGCCCCAGCCCGCGCCGGGGCTATTTGTGTAGCTGTGAAGTACAACCACAGAATCTGTTGGGTTGGAAGGGACCTCTAAAGGTCATATTGTCCAACCCCCCGGCAGTGAGCAGGGACATTTTAACTACATCAGGTTGCTCAAAGCCCCATCAGGCCTGACCTTGAATGTCTCTGAGGAAGGAGCTTCCCACTACCTCTCTGAGCAACTGGTTCCAATGGTCCACCAGTAAAGAACTTTTTTCTAATATCCAATCTAAATCTCTCTGCTCTAGTTTAAAACCGTTGCCCCTCATCCTGTTGCTTACAGTCCCTCACCAGCTTTCCCATAGCCCACTCCAGCAGCTGGGAAGGCCGCTGTAAGATCTCCCAGGAGCCTTCTCCAGGCTGAAGAACCCCAATTCTAAGCCTGTCTTTATAGGAGAGTGCCCCAGCCCTTTGATCATTTTTGTAATCTGACTCTGGACCTGCTCGAACAAGTCCACATCTGTTTTGTTTTGAGGGCTCCATAGCTGGACATGATGCTCCATAGCTGGACATGATACTCCAGGTGAGGTCTCAGCAGAGCAGAGCAAAGCAAAGGGGCAGAATCATCTCTCTTCACCTGCTGGCCACACGTCTGATGCAGCCCTGGATGCAATTGGCCTTCTGGGCTACAATTGCACGTTGGTGGCTCATGGGCAGCTTTCTGTCCATCAGCACCCTCAGATCTCAATCTGCAGGGCTGTTCTCTAGCAGATCATTCCCCATTGTGTACTCGTAATGAGAATAGCCTCAGTCCTGGTGCAGGCAGCCCACAGGTTAGTTGACTTTGGGGCAGTGCAAGCCCGTATATTAGGGATGCTCTGGTTAAATCTGGAGACTCTGTAGTAACAGAGTTGGTTGAAGCCTGGTGTGAGAACTGGGGCCTCTCAGAGACCAGAATGCCACAGAAAATGTAACTTGGAAACTCCCTACCAGAAATTATTTCCATCTGTACCACAGCAAAAAGTACCTGATCAACTCCTGTGAAGCCCAAGTGTGTGTTTGACTGGATAGTCGCAGTCTCGGGTGAAAAGCGCTGACAAAACAGCCTCAGCCCTGGCTGCACATTTCCACACACGGAAGAGGGGATGAAATGCGAAGCCACTGCTCCTCGCCACATAAATGAGCTCCAGTCTTAGGAACCACCATGGCTTTGCTCTTAAAAAGCTCCGA
This sequence comes from Rhinopomastus cyanomelas, assembly GCA_013400115.1. Classification (NCBI taxonomy): domain Eukaryota; kingdom Metazoa; phylum Chordata; class Aves; order Bucerotiformes; family Rhinopomastidae; genus Rhinopomastus; species Rhinopomastus cyanomelas. Next base: position 914,529 of record VXBP01010631.1, on the reverse strand, counting down.
CAGCTTCGTGGCAGCCTGGCAGTGAGGAGCAGACCCAGGGACCTGTAGGGTCCCTACACTCGCTTGGGGGCAAACCTGGGTAGTGTTTTCCATTGCTATTTTGAAACGTCAAAAACAATAATAAAAGATCCAAAAACCCGCAACAAAAAAACCACCCCAACAAAACATAAAGTAACAAATACTCTGTCAATAAGTAACTGGCTTCCTAGCAAGGCTCTAGTAAGGGAAACTGCTTGCCAGGTACTTCTCTGTGCTGACCAAAGTTCCTTCTTCCTTTTCTCCAGGTCCCTTGTTCAACCCTGGCTTGCACATAAGTGAGTGAGAACATGCCAGAGAACGAGAAGAGTGAGGCCCAGCAGGAAGGCAGCACTGATAAGTCCATCTCCTGGGTGACATGTGCTCCCACCCAGCTGAGGGGTGGATCAGCACGGGCAGCACAGGAGCGCAAGCCAAGCCGTGCCACACAAGTGGAAAGTGAAATATGGGGAGAGGTGCCTGGGAAGGTGATGCTGCTCACAAGGATGGCATGGTGGCCTATCCACTTTAGGCACCTGCTTACAACCAAGCACACCCCTAGACAAATACCAGAAGGTTAAAAATAAAAAACACCTGAAGATGGAGGTCCCATAGACATCCCAAATCTCTGCTGCTGTTGTGCTGGTTGTTCAGCTTGAGTTTGGCAGTGGCTGGGACACACCGGGGAAGATTTAATGCTCACCTGGGACAGAAAATAACCCTGGCAAAACTGCCATTACTCTGCTATAGTCTAGGTGAGCATTATTTAGGACCAAAGCACCAAAATGACATCTTTGATCACCAAAATCAGTGACTCCAGGAAGAAACATCTCCAAGAGCGCTCACCTCAATGCCCCGCTCCCTATCCTCGCTGCTCAAGCGCATCCTGCAAAAAACCACAACGGTCCCACAGTCAGAGATGGGGGAAACATGTAAAAATAAAAAGGGGAACTAATAAAAATAAAGATGGTTAACATAAAATAGAAAAAGCCCTTTAAAATGCTTATGGTTGGGCTGGGAGCGTATACACTCCAACTAAGCACATACATGTCTCCAAAGGATGCTCACCTCCTTCAGCAGCAGGCTTCAATAAAATATACAGACAAAAAGACATCCTCTAAAAACTGGAAGTTGCTCCAAACCCAGGAACTATTGAAGTTCAAAACCATCAGCAGGTGGAACTCACACTGAAGGAGCACAGGTTTGCTGACTTGCAGGGGAGCCAGCTGTAGAGGTTGGACACCAGCATCCTGTTGCTGCTTCCTCCAGCCTCAATTTGCTGGTGCATGGACATCTTGTCATGTAGGTGGTTGTGAAAGCACGGACACAGAATAAGAGTTGACATGGCTGATATATGTAGTAAATAGCCAGGACTAGTGAGCTACGAGTTTAATCACTGATGCACTGGAGGTGGACACTCACACATACTCGTGTGAAGAGTTCCCTGGGAATTTCTGGGGACAGTGTTTTGCTGTGGATGACCACTCAAGGGCAAATCTGCAAGAAAGCATCTGGAACAGCCTCAGAGGAACAAGCTACAGCTTTGGGCTACTCAGGAGGCTCCCAGCTCTCCTGCTCCCTTCACTTGAGCTTTTATCAGCAGGAGCAGATGGGTTTGATAAACCCAATGAAAAGAGCAGCCTGGTAAGGCCCTAATGCAATACAAAACAAAAGCATGAGGGTTCATTTCACTTGAGCACAATGCTGTCCCCTAGACCTGCAACCACCAATACTAGCAGAAAGCCCCACCACTTTTTCCAGCTTCAGCCTCCCTTGCCCTCCAGGGCTAGGAGGATGCTCTACAGTACCCATCAGTAGCCACCCAGGCTTTCTGAGCAAGCTGAGGTGCACACCCCAGCAGTGTCCTTGGGTTCCATCCCCGCTGTGACTCATGCCAGCCAGGCGATGATAGCTGCTCTCATGTTCCCTTCTTGCTGTAAGTGTTGCAGTGGTGCTTTCTCACTACACCCAGGGCCTGGCTGCAGTGAAGCCAGGCCAGAACTGTCTTTCCTTCTTTAAAACACTAACCCGTGGAGCATTCATCAGGGCTCAAAAGTTTGCTGCTCCGTCGTGATGCTGTTTGCTTGCTGCAAAAATAAACCCAGCTCCGTAATGGTAGAGAGCAGCAGCTGAACCGCATGGGCACCTTGCGATGCATTGCCACCACTCAGTGTTGTCTTGCTGGAACTGGAAACTACAAAGCAATTAACAGAAGCTTCACATCAATTCCATTGTTTAAAAATCCAAAATGCTGTATGCTTTCTAACATCTTTTTCCTTTTTACTTCCACCCCCTAAGGAGGTAAAGAGGTAGTTGCCAGGAGCACAATTCTCTGCTCAGGGTAATACTGTGGCATCTGTAGCAACCAAAAGAACCAGTTTCCCCAAGTACCAGCTTTATTCATAGAATCATGGAATCATTAAGGCTGGAAGAGACCTGCAAAAGATCATAAAGTTAAACTGTGAACCCAGTACCACTATGCCCACTAAACTGTGTTTCCTAGTGCCAGATCTACATGGCTTTTTTAACACTTTCAGGGATGGCAACTCCATCACCTCTCTGGGAAGCCTGTTCCAATACCTGACTACTCACCACTGGGCACCCGGGCTGGGCTCCAGCAGTACAGTGTAAGTTTATAAGTGGGGCAAAAAGGGTGAGCTTTGAATACTGTCAGTTTTCTGTGTGGAGTGGAAGGGCTGAAGACCTTGTGGTGTAGCCCAGGTTGGAGACCATACCAGCCTTGCAGGGCAGGATGCATTGGTAAGGCTTTGACCAGCTCAAGTGGGGCTGGATGGGCTTTGGGGAAGGAACACGCCCACTCACAGCCACTGCTCTGACTTCCTCCTTTCTGCCTCTGTTGACTGTAAGACAGAAATAGGAAGGAAGAATTGGGGTGCATCACAAAACTCCTGATGCCTGGCTGCTTTTCCCAGTCAAGGTTGAGAAGCTGAGACCATCCCCAGCCCAGGCCAAGCACAGGACAGAGGACGGGGCTTGATGTGAGGCAAGTACAACATCTCCATTCTCTTTGCTCTTGTTCCTCCTTTCGTGGGGCGTAAGCCAGCTGAGCAACAAGCCCGCTGCATAGCTGTGCATCGCATTGTTTCCAGTGAATTTGTTTTATAATTCCCAGTCTAACCTCTGGCCATAGAAGCCCTTAGAAAGGCTCCCTGGAGCTCGGTCAGCACAGTGTCCCTTCCATGTGCAGCATGGCACGGAGCTCATTCCACACAGCATCTTGCCTGGTCTGCGATGGTTTTGCTTTTGGAGGTAGGATTAAGCTGAAAATGACAGTGATTATTGGGGGGAGGGTGTCAGACCCCACACAACCTCTTCCTCACTGTTCTGTGGGCCTGGAAAGCAGAGTATGCATGGCACTGTGAGGAGCAGTGCCTGCTGCACAGCCTCTGGCAGCACCAGGCAAGCATCAGGTCTGGGGGCTGTGCCAGCTCCCCACTTGGGTCCCCCTGCTTCCCTGCGGGAACCCGCACAAACACCCACAAGCAGCTGCGGGATGTGACAGCTCAGAGAGGAAGAGGGAACTGGTGCAGCAGCATGGTGTGAGGGCTGGAGGGGGCTTGACACTGGGGGCTCAGCATGGTGCTACTGCCAGCATGCTGGCACAGGAACATTCCTGAAGGTCCCTGCATTCCTGTGGCCTGGGAGAGAGTAGTGAGACCCTTGCTTTTCTCCTCCATCTCTCTGTGTTGTGCACACATCAAATAATTTGCTAACAAACGCTGAAACCACCTGGTGGAAGCCAGGAAGGCAGTGGAGGCCATGTGAAAGATAACCCTGGGGGGGAGCAGGTCCTTCCCAAAATCACCAGAGCTCTTGGAAGCAGACAAAATGCGGGGCACACCCTGGGTGTCAGGGAGAGCAGCCTATTTTCTGGGTGTTTCTTCCAAAAGTAATCCTGTGAACGCTCACAGAGGCGTTGGGCCCTGCAGCCAGCATAGGCAGCCGTTCACAGCATCGGCAAGGTGTGGGAAGGTCTTAGATGGAGCAATTTGCTCTCACGGTTGTCACTTCCTGATTCATGCTGTGGTTTTGCACCCCTTCTCTCTTCATCCTGGTGCTGTTTCAAGTGTGAGCAATCTCAAATGCTGGAGAACACAAGGCAGGGGGATTTATTTTCTCAGAGAAAGACGTACTGAAGTGACTACAGGACTGGTGGCAATGGAGGAGCCCTCTTTTTAAAGTAAACCAAGAGCACTGCCATCAGTCAGGCAACTACCTGGGTCCCTGATGAGGCCAGGGACTCAGTCCCGTGTCTTGTCAAACCCAGCAGCTGCCACATCTTCCCCACTGGGACTGGCCAAAGGATGATATTCACTGGAGATGAGACAGAAGAAATGACTTCTCTGCTGTTGAAAATCCCAGGCTACCCAAGGCAGGGCAAGCCCTTCGCTACTGAGCAGGAAGCTCACCCAGGGAGACCCAACAGCACAAAGCCCCACTATCCCAGGGCAGGACCTCAGTGTCCAGAGACAAGGGACACCCTTGGCTTGACACACATGGGACAATACTTATCCCACACACTTATGCTCTACAGACACTCAAGGCTGATGGAGGGAAATATATATCAGATACATTCATATTTCCTACAATAGGACTTGGGAATATAGCTATTCCTTTAATATATAAAATAATAGATTGATATTTGGGTTTCCTGTAAATGTATATACTCAGTATATGGGTATGTATGAAAACACACACACACACACACATGCTCTGAGTGTGATACTCTGCACAGAGGGGTCTCAGCCCATGGGCACCCCTGTGTTTGGCTGGCTGTCTGGATGGGAACTATCTGCATTGCATTACCAAGTGATGGAAGAAATGGCCACAAGCCACACATCCACCCTCCTGCCCTTGCTGCACCCCACTCCACTCATTTCCCGCTGGTGGATGGGGTCTGGGGCTACCCAGAGTGGGAAAAAGAGTAGCTGAGTGTGATAGGGGGCTTCTCTGGCACAACACGATGGTGAGGCAGCACCAGGGATGCTTGGAATTGTGGAGCAAGTGTTCAGGGGCACCAAGGCACAAGCAGTGACACTAGTGACACCTCACCACTGCAGGTGGACAGTGCAAACCCCCCAGGACTACACCCCCTAGACTACAGTCCACCCTTCCTTTTTGTAAGAAAATGGATGTTCAGCAAAGAACTGAAGGGGAGCTGTGACAGCAGGCTGTAAGAGCTGTCTCTGCTGTGGAAACCTTGCTGTATTTATAGCACTGAGATTGCCATTAGCGTCAACACTTTCCCTTCACTCCTATTTATAGAGCCCCACTTGCTCCGTGTTGTGCAGCAACCTGCCTCATCCCACCAGCACCCCTCAGCACACTCACTGCCCTGAAAGCCTGGCACACCCCAGCTTTGCTCCCTGCTCACATGCAGGATAGCACACACTCCTTTCCTTGGGTGCCTTCTCTAAGGCCACACTCACATTTTGTGGCTCACAGACTCTTTAGGACCACCTTACCTTGCCTGGGCCATGCCAAGTATAAACCACACCACAAGCAAGAGCTGCTCCATGGATGGAATACCGTGGTGGCTTCTGCAGCTGATGACTGGTAAAGCAGAGCTCCAAGATGGACCCTGGTGCCAGAGTGCAGTCTGCTCCCCCCAGTGCCACCACGCTGCCTGATCCAGCAGTGGCAATGTACCCTGCCCCTAGCCTGGGGGCTTGGTCTCAGCACCTTGCTCCGCACCCCAGGTTGAAGGTGCCTATAAAGCTCTGCAGTTCTCTTTCACATCAGGGCAGGAGGAAGGATTATGTGTATCCCCTGCTTGCCTTGATTTATTAAGGAGAACAAAAAAACCACAACATCCCAAGCAGAACACCCAGGACTGGCAGTGGCAGTACAAGTCCAGCACTGAGCCACAAAAATCATCAAGAACACTCAGGAAAACACTGATGAGGCCCGTTTCTAGGTGCTGTTAACGCAGACAGTTAGATCAAACACCTGCCTTCCCCTTCTCAGAACGCTGTGAGGATGCAGACCAAAGCAGAAGCCCCATTTGTTCTCTTTGTAAGTCACCCTGCCCTGCATGTACACTCATCCACCCACACACGACTGAACAGTTTCCCTCCACAGCAGAGGAAGAGCAGCAATGAGCGGCACTGCTGCCCTCCCCTCACGTCAGGGTGTGCTCTACATTCTTGCAACAAGGGAAAGAAATGACTTTGGGAATTAGGCAATGAAATCCAGCACACAAGAAACCCTCCCCTACATTACAAAACTCAACAGCAGCCCGAGCTGCATGTACGTTGAGGTTCCCACTTTGTATTCTGGGTTTTGCGGGGTATTTTAAATCCAGTTGGAATTTGAAGCTTGCTCTGTTTTATGAGAGGAGCCTGTAAGAAGGAACCTGAGTTCACCCCACTGCCACCCTGTGCCTTGGCATCACAGCAGATATTAAATACGTGGAAACACTGGGAAGGATGGGTGGTAGTTGCTCCTCCGATTGATGAGTTTGGTCCCCACAGCCTGCGCAGAAACTTCTAGCTTGAGCCTACTTAGGCATATTTGGAGTGTGAGTCAGCTGAGAGCCACAGGAAACAAGGGTGGGAACAGCTCTCTTGCCTGCAGTGGCAGCTCTTGCTAGGTAAGACCTGGTTTCCCTGACTCTGTTTTATTGGCAAGGGGTGTGGAGACACACGAACTCAGACTCTTTTCAGCATCCCCAGGTGACTACTAGTTATCTTGACACACATGGCAAAGCAGATACCAGCAGCAACCAGTAAAAAAAGTGTGAATATGGCTAAGAACGTGGTCATGAAGGAGCCAACAGTGTCTCAGCAGGTGACGTTGCTCCGTGAGGAACTCTCCAGCTGGGCTGATACAGGGACAGTGCGCCACAGACCAGTTTATCCAACTCACTGAGAGAGGTGATTCTACTCCTCTGCCCTAGTGAGACCTCACCTGGACTATTGTGTCCACTTCTGGAGCCCCCAACACGAGAAGGAGATGAGCCTGTTGGAGCATGTCCAGAGGAGGCCACAAAAATGATCAGAGGGCTGGAGCACCTCTCTTGTGAAGACAAGCTGAGAGAGTCAGGTTGTTCAGCTTGAAGAAGAGAAGACTGTGGGGGGGGTCTTATAGTGACCTTCCAATCCCTGAACAGGATTTGTAAAAGGCCGGGAAGAACAGCTCGCAAGGGCGTGGAGCAGTAATACGAGGGGTCATGGTTTGAAGCTGGAAAAGGGTAGATTTAGGCTGGACATTAGGAAAATGTTCTTTAATCTGAGGGTGGTGGATGATTGGAACAGGTTTCCTAGAGAGGTGGTGGAGGCCTCATCCCTGGAAACATTCAAGATCAGGCTTGATGGGGCTTTGAGCAACCTGCTCTGGTAGATGTCCCTGCTTGTTGTAGGGAGGATCTTTGGAGGTTCCTTCCAGTCCAATACCTTCTATGATTTCCCAGCAATGTGCACGCAGGAGGGTCCACAGAATCGCTGAATTCAACCAGGCAAACAAAGCGTTTGCCACCCCTTGACAAGAACTCTTACTCTTAAGACCCATTTCTTTCTTTTGACTGTGAGGTATTTTCTCTAGTGGTCTGCAAGCTCAGACAGAGCTGGCAGTATTTGGAGGTGACAAAAATGGTGTTAGATCGGTGAAGTACCGCATCTGTGTGTCATATAGCTGGAGATGCTGTAGCTGTGAGGATAAGTTACGCCCTTAAATGCTTTCCAAGGTGGGCCGTGGTCGTGGAAGATGTCTTTGTGAAGAAGGGCTCTGTCCACCCACCCCAGGATGGTCTTAGGTCAGAAATGGCAGAGTGATCTCCTGGGCCATGTCGCCCTGAGGGTTTGATCAAGCAACTGTAGAGGTATCTCTTGTTGCCTTTGCACATCTTCACATCCAGATGGCTCTGGTCACAAGCAGCAGTGGCAACCAGAGTTAGCAGTCCTGCTGCGTCTCCAAGTCCATACGCTGGACACCCATCCTCACTGTGCAAATGTCACTTGAATGACACTCATGGAACTACCTACCTAGACTTTCTCTCCATCCCTGGGAGGAGAACAGACCTCCTCTTAAGGCTGATCAGTATCATTGTTTGCTGTTTGGGATCTTACAGAGACAGAGGAGCTAAGAAAGGACTTCCTGATATCTTAGCGGGGAATCTAAGCAGTCCTACACACTAATCAGGCCTCAAGGCCTTTTGAAACCTTCCTTTGATTGCTCATTTCCATTTCACTCTGAGCTGTTAACTAGGGATCTAATTAGGAGAGGGCAACAGCACTTGGTGAAGTCGCCAGGAGCCAGAGAGTGGTTGTTTCCTTGCTCAGGACAGTGTCAGAGCTATTTCAGAACCAGTGACACAATTTTAGGGGTGCTTTGTCAAACGTGGCTAAAAAGGGCAGTGTTTGTTGTCGCTTTGTGCCGCCTTATTTCTGTTTCCTCTTTTACCAAATTCCTCTTTTCTCACTTGTGTGCCCGTGTTGCAAGGCCACTACCCTGGTTTCTCTCCAAGACTGTGCTGGGTGTTGTGAGAAATGATGGAGCTAATGAACGTGGGCTCACTTGTAATACAGGAAGAACAGAGAAACGTGGCTCCTTTAAAGTGAGTTTGCCAACTTTAAAGATGGCATAAATTTCTGGGACCAGGAGATGTGCTTTGGGGCAAGGAGTGGGTAGTGTGAGCAGCCAGAGCAGCATGATGAGAACATGCATGTGGAGAACAGGGTCTCCATCGTGCTCTGAAATGCTGGTGTAACTAATGATAGCGAGCGTTCATGGGGTTTGGATGGGGTGCTGGGAGTCCACCCTGGCATGCTGGTGAGTAGGCATCTCCCTAACCCTGGGGTCAAAGCATCCGCCCACAGTGGATGCATCACATCTCAGCACACTTCCCTCTGCAGCCCCTCCTTTTCCTCCGCCTGTGCAACGTGCAGGGGACAGCCTGATGGCAGCCGGCCTGTCTGCTTCCCCTGCAGACAGGACACAGGCTTTTCTAGGATGTTGGTCACAGAATCACAGAACCTTAGGGACTGGAAGGGACCCCAAAAGATCATGTGGTCCAATCCCCCTGCCACAGCAGGATGACCTGTGCTCTGCTGTTGGAAACACTCATTTGTGGCGAATCCTCAGCAGAAAAACTTATATNGGAGGGCTACGAGGATGATTAGGGGACAGGAGGGCATGGCTTATGAGGAGAGGCTGAGGGACTTGGGGCTTTTTAGTCTGGAGAAGAGAAGACTTAGGGGAGATTTGATCAATGTTTATAAGTACCTGAAGGCTGGCCAGGAGGGGGGGGACAGGCTCTTTTCACTTGCTCCCTGTGATAGGACAAGGAGCAATGGGTGTAAGTTGCAGCAGAGGAGGTTCTGCCTCAACACAAGGGGGAACTTCTCTGCTGTGAGGGTCACGGAGCACTGGAACAGACTCCCCAGGGAGGTCGTGGAGTCTCCTTCTCTGGGGACTTTCAAGGCCCACCTGGATGCGTTCCTCTGTGATCTGTGTTAGATAGTTTTGTCCTGCTCCGGCAGGGGGGTTGGACTCGATGATCTCTTGGGTCCCTTCCAACCCCTAACATCCTATGATCCTATGAACTGGATGATCCTGTGATCCCTTCTAACCCAGACTGACTGTATGACTTGGTCTGGGTGATCCTGCTGTGGCAGGGGGATTGGACTGGATGATCTTTCGAGGTCCCTTCCAATCCTTCATGATTCTATGATTCTATTGATTCACTACAGAAAAGACTCCATTTCCTTGATGCATCAGTTAACTGTAAAGCAGGTAAGAGTAGACCACTTTTCCCCCATGTACCTATCACACTGTGTTGGTTTGTTACTAGAAACAGTCCTGAAGGCTGAAAAAACTTCAAGAAGTCCCTTCCCTACGGCTGCCACGCACAAGGTAGCCAGAGCTGGTTTTTGTCTTGCAGAAAATGTTGTGTGACTGCTGCCTCCGGCTGTCAGCGGTGGCCTGGCTGCTGCTGCTGGGGACAATAGGTGAGTCCAATCTGCCCTTCGTTGCTTCCTTCCTCATGACACCTTACGTGGGCAGTGAAACAGGGAAGAAACCAAAATGCTGCCCAAGAGCAGCGGGAACATGGCATTGAGAGGCATGCAAGGGCTAGAGCCTTCATGGCTAGGGGTCTGGAGTTAACTTGAGCCGGCCCAGAGGGACAGGGAGCAAGTGATAACCCTGCTAGTGCTGCCCAGTGTGGATATTGTGGGCAGGGCAGGCTCAGGACAGCATGGTTGCCTGGTGCTGAGGGCACCCCATGGCTGCTCCCACTACAGACTGGCCTCCCCCAAGTGCCCCCCCTGACAACTCTCTCTGTGCCCATTTCAGCCCTTGCCATGGAGTGCCCCAAGATCAAGGTGGGGACGTGCAATGACTGCATCCAATCTGGTCCTGGCTGTGCCTGGTGCAAGAAACCGGTAGGTCTAAGTAGCCTTTTGCCCTACCAGCCTCCAGCGGCCAGTTACCAGGCAGCAGAGTGGTCAGCCTGCCCACCCAGCTCTGCCTGTGGTGGAGGGGGAAGGCTGCCTCATACAAGCGTTTCACGTCCTACATGGTGGTTGGGGGTCACGGTGGATCTGACAGTCAACCTGCCTTTCTTTGTCAAAACCCTGGAGACCCAGTTGGGGATCTGGGTCATCTTGTAACGAGCCAGTTCTCCTCCTGCATCTCTGACTTTCTCCTGCTGACGTTGCAACACAGAATTTCACCAAAGCCGGTGAGCCAGACTCCATCCGCTGCGACACCGTCGAGCAGCTGGAGCAGAAGGGATGCCCAGTCAGCGAGATTGAGTTTCCAGTCAACAATGTCACAAGAACAAAGGACAGTCCCTTAAGCAATGACGTACAGCTGGTTCCCCAAGAAGTGCACCTGAAGCTGAGGATAGGTATGGTCTGCCTGGCCTTCGCAGCGTCCTTCCACTCATCGCCAGGTTCACCTGGGATGTGTCAGCATGTTGCAGAATGCTTTGGGTTGGAAGGGATCTTCAAAGACCATCTAGTTCAACCTCCCTGCAGTGAGCAGGGACATCTCCAACTAGAGCAGGTTGCTCAGAGCCCCGGACCTGGGATGTTTCCAGAGATAGGGCATCTCTCTCTGGAGAGCCTGTGTCAGTGCTTCATCTAAGTTACGGTACAAAGATTCTTTCATTCTTGAACAGAGGAAGATCACACCAGTGGGTGGGCGATGGGATGAGATGTGAGCCACAGCACAGCAGCTGATCCCATCCTCCCTGTCCCACAGGCCAGCCTGCTGTATTTGAAGTGAAGTTTCGCCGTGCCATGGGATACCCCATTGATCTCTACTACCTCATGGACCTTTCGTACTCCATGCTGGATGACCTGGAGAATGTGAAGAAGCTGGGAGGGGAACTTCTCAGGGCACTGGAGAGCACCACCTCTTCTCGTCGCATAGGTGAGCCTGTCTCCAGCGCAGGACCCTGACACAACTGTTTGCTGCCGGCAAAAGCCGTGAGGTTGAAGTGGGATGTGGACAGCGGGCAACATGACCCATCCTCTGCCAGGCTGCAGAGTGTGCCAGGGCAAGGGACATGGACACGTACAGGGGAGCCAGCAGATTGTCCATGCCCTGTGCTGTGGGGACGCCTGTCGGTCCCTGCCTCCCCTGCCCTTGCCACTGCTGTCTTTGTTGTCCTAGGGTTTGGATCCTTCGTGGACAAGACAGTGCTGCCCTTCGTGAACACACACCCTGAGAAACTGAAGAACCCCTGCCCCAACAAGGACGAGAAATGCCAACCTCCCTTTGCCTTCAAGCACATCCTTTCACTGACCGACGATGCCGAGAAGTTTGAGAGTGAAGTGGGGAAGCAGTTCATCTCAGGGAACCTGGATGCCCCAGAGGGGGGGCTGGATGCCATGATGCAGGCAGCAGTGTGTGGGGTGAGTCCTTGCAGGTGTGCAGGCATAAGGACCGCAGCTATCACTCACAGATTGTCCCTGGAGAGTGGCTTTGCCACTCTCCAGGTGGGCTCTGGAAGCCCATCATCTGTAAGTCCTGAGTTGGTAGCAGGGAAGGTTACTCTGGGAAGGTACTAGAGGGCATTTGACCCTGGTATCCCATAACCTGCTTCCACCCCATATCTCTTGTCCCACACTGTGGCTGAGATGGGATTTGTCCTCCCAGCCCCACTGAGGGACAGCTCTCTCTGTCTCTGTGCCATCTGCAGGACTTGATCGGCTGGCGCAATGTGACCCGCTTGCTGGTGTACGCTACCGATGACGGCTTCCACTTTGCTGGAGATGGCAAACTTGGGGCCATCCTGACCCCCAATGATGGCCAGTGCCACTTAGAGGACAACATGTACAAAAAGAGCAACGAGTTTGTAAGTACTCGGGGGTCGCTGAGCAGCTCTGCACCCTCAGCATCACTCTCCCAGGCAGAAGTCACATAAACAGGTTGTTGCTGAGACCACAAGGTCAACATTATCGCCACAATTTGGGCTGCAAAAACCAAACTGCCTTCTGCTGGTGGTTGGGTTTGCACTGAGTATGGTGTCCCCCTCTCTCCACCTAGGACTATCCATCTGTTGGCCAGCTGGTCCAGAAACTTTCTGAAAACAACATTCAGCCAATTTTTGCTGTCACCAGTAAGGTGGTGGATGTTTACAAGGTAAGGAGAGCTCAGATGGTCCACGTGCCTGTTATCCCTCCCTGAGAGGACAGAAACACTGTTCCCTGCTCTGTCACATGGTGGGGACACTCACCTCTTTGCATTGGCAGAGTCTCAGTGAGTTGATCCCAAAGTCAGCAGTGGGAGAGCTGAATAAGGACTCCAGCAACATAATTGAACTCATCCAGGAAGCCTACAACGTAAGTGGTGGAGATGACTATGCTTTGCCTGTCTGGCAGGGCTTGGAACAGGGAAAGATTTCCATTCACTGTCAGAGAGCAGCTGGGACCAGGGCTTTGAATGTGGTACAAGCTGAGTCCTACTGCCCACCACTAGCAAGATGTTCCTGCCCCTCCAGCGCTATAATCTGCTTTTCCAGAAGCACCCTGGACAGCTGAGACCCCAGGTTGGAATGTTTCCTGCTCCTGTCCGTCAGACTGGAGGGAAGCCCTGACCTGCATTCCCACACCTCCTTGCTTTGGTTTCTTCTTGGACTGATGGCATTGTCTCCATCATTTCCCCACAGAACCTCTCCTCACAGATCATCCTGGATCACCTCACCCTGCCGGATGTCCTAGATGTCAAATACGACTCCATATGCGGTCCTCATAAGGTTGTCTTGGATGAAGCGAGAGGGCAGTGTGATGATGTCAAGATCAATGACGAGGTGTGTTCTTCCATCCCCGGAACGCCCCACAGCTCACACAGTTCCTTATGCCCATCCTGTGTAACACCAGGAACCTAGCCTGTCCTTCCAGGATTTCTGTTTACGTCAATTTAATGCCAAGAGCGTCCAAAATGCTGGGAGATCAGTTGTGCGTGAGCTCAGCCTGGGGTTGATGCCACCCTCCAATTGCTGAAGTTAGCTAATGGCCTCTGGTTCTTCCCTTCCTCACTCTGCACTTTCTAGATCACCTTCAGAGTGAAGGTCACAGCCAAGGAATGCATCAAAAGCCAGTCCTTCACCATCCGGCCACTGGGCTTCACAGACACCCTCACCGTCTACCTGGACAGCAACTGCAACTGCAACTGCAGCCAGCCACCTGACCCGAAGGCCTGCAGTGGGAAAGGCAGCGTCGTCTGCGGGATCTGCAGGTAGCGCAGGGCAACGAGGGTGATGAAGGAGGTGGAGCACCTCCCTTATGGGGAAAGGCTGAGGGAGCTGGGTCTCTTGAGCTTGGAGAAGAGGAGACTGAGGGGTGACATCATTAATGTCTATAAATATTTGAGGGGTGGGTGTCAGGAGGATGGAACTGGGCTGTTCTCGGTGTCATCTAGTGATAGGATGAGGAGCAATGAGTGTGAGCTGGAACACAGGAGGTTCCACATCAACCTGAGAAGGAACTTCTTCACGGTGAGGGTGGTGGAGCACTGGAACAGGCTTCCCAGAGGAGTTGTAGAGTGTCCTTCAGTGGAGACGTTTAAGACCCTCCTGGATGTGTTCCTGTGTGACTTGGTCTAGGTGATCCTGCTGTGTCAGGGGGATTGGACTAGATGATCTTTCGAGGTCCCTTCTGATCCCTAATGATTCTATGATTCTATAATCCCCCCAAAACACTATTTCAAACACAGTCAGAACTGGGGAGCTGGTGGGAGACGGCCACTGGGCCAAGCCAACGGTTTGGCTCTTCAGGTTTGCACTGGTTTCTTTACTCAGAAAGGCAGATTGCATTCATGGAGGCAGAGGACAATCAGCTCTCCTGTAAGAGGTAGGAGGCCTCTGCTGCTTTCCCAAGGGCATCCACCCAGCCATCCATCCAACTACCCACGCATTCACCCATCTATACAAACACCCACCACCCTGGGCAGGAACATCTCTTGAAATCCCACCTGTGGACTGCAGTTCACACAGGACTTCAGGTGCAGTTATTGCCTTGTGGCCTGCCAGTGACAGGGAGAAGACAAGTGTGGTTTTCCTCAGGTCTTCTTGGCAAGGCTTTGGGAATTCTAAATATAACAATCATTTCCAGGCAACTGTTTGGTGCTGCAAGTACAAGTGGGGTAACAGCAGCATTTTGAGGGGTCAGTCCAATGGGCCACCCTGCTCCAGCGTGGAGCTAGCACCAACATGCTGTGGCTGGTTTCCGGTGAGGCTGTCGCAGCCTTGGCTGAGGTCTGGGCCCTGCACACGTCCCACAGCATTTCTTTTGCCTGCTGACCTGGGCTTGCTCCTCTCCTTTGATGGCAGCTGCAATTCAGGCTACACGGGGAAGAACTGTGAGTGCGAAACCAAAGGCAAGACCAGCAAGGAGTTGGAGGGCAGCTGCCGGAAGGACAACAGCTCTGTCATCTGCTCAGGACTTGGGGACTGCGTGTGTGGGCAGTGCTTCTGTCACACCAGCAACGTGCTTGACCAGGAGATCTACGGTCCCTTCTGCGAGTGTGACAACATGAACTGCGAGTTCCATAACGGCTTCCCCTGCGGTGGCAAAGGTGATGCATCTGCACGATGGGTTCTCCTCCAGGACACGGTGCAGAAGGATTAAACCCTCACAGAGACGCTGCCTTTCACTGTCAAACTTCAAGTAGTTTGGTTCGGGGGTCCCCACTGGGTTGGAGGACCTCCTTGACCGTCCCGTGGAGGACAGTATGGGAGAGGGTGGCAGGATGAGTGATGGTCTTCAAGCATGGGCAGAGGGAGGGTACTTTGCTTTCTGCAGGATTCTGGTCTGAAAGATCTTCCCCCACAGAGCGTGGGAAGTGTGACTGCGGAAAGTGCAAGTGCATGCCCGACTACCACGGCGGTGCCTGCCAGTGCAAGAAGTCAGCGGAGGGCTGCCTGAACAGCCGTGGCAACGAGTGCAGCCTTCGTGGGACCTGCCACTGCAACCAGTGCAAGTGCCGGGGGGGATACCAACCTCCCCTGTGCCAGGACTGCCCTAGCTGCCCCTCACCCTGCGGTCAGCACCTGTGAGTGATGTGTGGGAAGGCACGGGGGTGGGTGGTAGGTGTTCCAGGCAGGGGTGAGCGAGCCCTGGCTCCTCTTGGGCAAAGCCCCGCCACAGCCAAAACCCGATGAGAGGGTCTCTCCCCTGCAGAGGACAGTTATGGTTGGCTGTTTTGCAGATCCTGCATAGAATGCAAGGGCTTCCAGAGTGGTCCTTTCAAGAAGAACTGCTCCCAGGCCTGCCCCAACATCCATGTGAATGAGACGTTAAAGCAGGGCACACAGTGCAGGGAGAAGGACTCAGAGAACTGCTGGATCTCCTTCCGCATGGTCCAGGAGGATGGCAACGAGATTTACACTGTCGCCATCAACCCTACAAAAGGTATCCCACCCCTGTCCCTCTGCAGGCAGGCTTCTAGCTCTGCCATGGTAGCCTCACCGTGCGCTTCAGCCTGATGCCATCTGTCCTCCCCACAGAGTGCCCGGAACCTCCCAACATTGCACTGATTGTGGGCAGCACCGTTGCTGGTGTGGCCCTCATTGGCCTGCTGCTCCTGCTGGTCTGGCGGCTCTTGACTGAACTGTTTGACCGCCGGGAGTACCGCCGGTTTGAGAAGGAGAAGTCTAAGGCCAAGTGGAATGATGTAAGTGGCGATGGGATGTGCTGGAATGATCGTGTACATGTGGTGGGGACGCCCAGAGGGAACATCCTCTCCAGAGGAAGCCATGGGAGACCTGAGCTTTGCCCACTGGCTGGTTCCACAGCCCATCTTAATTGTGCAGAGGGCTAAAGCAACAGTTGACTCCTCTGTCAGCACTGTTCACCCTGTCAACACCCGGGAGGGGTGAGGCAGGTAACACTCTGCTGCAAATCCAGTACAGCACAACAACATGGGCTTTCCCCTCTCTTCCTCCAGGCTGATAACCCCCTCTTCAAAAGTGCCACCACCACAGTTGTGAACCCAAGGTTTGATGACGAATGAAGGGGAGCGATGCCCAGCAGCACTAGGAACCACGATTAAATAAAGAAATCACAAGTTAAAGAAATCTCAGAGTAGGGCTCCTACCTACTCTTTATTCTGTTGGTTTGTTCTCTTCTCCAAGAAGCCACCAGCTTGTGAAGTGTTGGCTGAGGGGCTGCACCATACCTGTCTTCTGGAGTAGCACTCAGCAGAGGGGTTAGTGGAGATGGAACAGACACAGCTTTCTGTGTCTCTTTTTGTCCTAGTTTCTGAAGCACTCAGCTGCTGAGTTGGACGTGGAGGGTCCTCCAGGTTGATGGTCTGCTCTCATGGTTGCAGTGAGGTGATGGCCCCTAAGGGCCCAGAGATGAAGAACAGTGGAGGAACACACACCATAACTATTTCCAAATAATCAGCTGCTTCCTGGTGTTGCCACTCTCTCAGACCTATCTTCAAGGTTCTACAAGGGCTCCAGCAAGCTTGCCTTAGCTCCATCAAGCCTTGAGCCCTCTGCATGATGCAGAGAGGATGCAAAGAAGCAACTGGTTGAACAATGAAACATCAGCACTGAACACATGAGACATCACCTGTAGGTCAGACCTTGACTTCAGCTGCTTTCACTGTCCCAAAGTGTGTGATCGCTTCACTGCTCTGTGAGCACATCAGGCTACTCCTGTTTAATAACTTCATTGATGGTTTGGATGAGGAGACTGAGTGCAACCCAGAGACCAAGTTAGGTGGATTTGTTGATCTGCTTGAAGGTAGAGAGGCTCTACAGAGAGATCTGGACAGGCTGGATTGATGGCTCAAGGCCAGTTGTATTAGCTTCTACAAGGCTAAGTGCCAAGTCCTGCACTTGGGTCACAAAAGCCCAGTGCAATGCTAAAGACACTTGAGGATGTTGGTTGACAATGGGTTAAATACGAGCCAGGAGTGAACTCAGATGGCCAAGAAGGCCAACAGCATTATAGCTTGTACCAGCAGGAGTAGGAAAGTAGTTGTATCTCTGTACCAGGCCCTGGTGAGGCTATACCTCAGGTATCATCTTCAGTTTTGGGTGAAGCAATACAAGAAAGAGAATTAGATGCCGAGGTGTGTCCGAAGGGCAACAAGGTTGGGGAAGGTTCTGGAGAACGAGATTTGTGAGGACCGGCTGTGGGAACTGGTGCTGTGTAGTCTGAGGAAAAGGAGACTACAGCAGCCTGAGAGGAGGTTGTAGAGAGGTGGAGGCTGGTCTCTTCTCACAGGTAACAAGTGATAGGACAAGAGGAAATGGCTTTGTGTTGCACCAGAGAAATACTTCTTCATTGAAAGGGTCATCAGGCCTTGGAACAGGCTGCCCAGAGAGGCAGTTGAATTGCCATCCATGGGCACGTTTAGAGGTCGTGTAGATCTGGAGCTTAGGGACACAGTTTATCAGTGGTCTTGCAGGGGGATTGGACTAGATGATCTTTCGAGGTTCCTTCCAATCCCTAAAGATTCTATGATACACTGATGTTAATAGTTGGACCCTATGATCCTGAAGGTCTTTTCCAACCCAAACAATTCTGTGATTCTATGACATGCTGAGGGCCAGGTGTGCCAAAGACCTGGCAGCACCAGGGACATCTTGAGCTCAGCAGTTTTCCAAGCTGAGCACAGCAACTCACTGCTCTTCTGATTTTGGGGTCATTCCCGTGAAATAGTGGGACGGTTCCATATTTGCTCTAAGTCTTGGAGTAGTTTGTTGTATTATGTCACGTCTTCGTTTGCTCTCTGCAGAGGTTTAACGTTAATAAAAATGTAGATATAATGCAAATACTCTGTCCTGCTAAGAATCAGGGGCAGGGGCAGCAGATGAAGCACTTGCTGCAGAAACTACAGCAAAATGCTGTCTGCTGTCAGCATCTCTCACAGATGCACAACACCTGGAAAGACGCCGGCCAGACGCACAAAATGACCTCTATGCTCGTTTGCCATCTAGGTCCTGAAAGCCAAAACCAGTTCTTGTCTCTGCCCATCTGCTGGCAGCCACGTATAAAGCACCTTTAACAACAAGAGCAGTTGGACTACATCAGATCAGGGTGAATCTGGGCCGTTCTGCTCAGGATGCACAGTTCCTTCGACAGTGACTGCGAGGGTCGAAGGCAACGTGAGAAGGAAGGTGTCCCAGGACTATCCCAACCCACAGCTACTTCTGGCTCAAGGTTCTCCGGTTCAATGGAGGTCTTGTGCACCCTGCACCTCCCTGCACAGACACCTGAGGCACCAGTAAGGGCTCTGTGTCTTGGCTGCGTCGCAGAAGAGTTCGGTATGGTAGCACGGCACAAGCACAGCCAGATACCTCAGAGGACAGTTGGAGCAAACTGATGAGACATTCCATGTTTATCAAGTAAAACGTGGTCAGCGATGTCATTAGGCAGACGTACGTGCGAGGGCACACGCAAAGGCCCAGACGGAAAACGGTGAGCGAGGAGGTTTGCGGGCCACCCTCGGGCTTACTTTAGCCCAAAGGTCCGGTGGTTCCTCGGTGGACACGCGCTGGCAGAAATCAGAAGTACTTCTCAGCAAGGTGTGGAACAGTCTTCTCACCAGGTTTCCAGCAAAGCTTCAAAACACCTTTTCTGAAAATGGTTCCACTTCCACCAAGAATGACTGAACCACATTTTCTTTGCCTTGGGATGGAGAGGAAGGCAGCTGATTTTCAAGTCAAGATACTGACCTGACTTTCATAATCGCAGAGGTCAGCAGTATATCCGAGGACACCCTGACCAGTTCAAGTGGCTGCTCTGCTGGCTGGGAGGGCACGTGCTCCCTCCATTACTGCACCCAGACCCTACACCCAGACTGTGACACAGCACCACCTGAAGCAAGGCTGCTGAGATGAGACTGAGCTATGCCTGAGGAGACCTTCTCTGCTCACGGTGTCCTGATGCGCGTCGCTTTCCCAGGAAAGAGAGAGGGGCCACCACCACTCCCAGGAGGGCAAAAGGCAGAGGGGCTGCAGGAGCTGCCGTATCTCAAGAGATGCATCATCATCTATCTGAGCCAACAGCCCACTCCTGCACTTTTATTATACCAAGGAGCACCCTTGACATTTAAGCCACTTGTCTGCCAAAGGGAACATTCCCAAGATTCTTCAGATAATGGGACCATCCCCACAGGTTTTCCACACGCAAGTCCAAGTCCTGTGCCAGACGCTTTAGGAGCAGGTAGGTGCCACACAGTCCTGCTGTCCCCATGACGAAGAGCCCTCGATTAATCACCTGCAAGTGCAAAACACTGTTAGAGATTTGCTACTACCCTGCAGCACCTCGTGAAGCCTTCAGACTTGCGCTCACCTGGCAGTATCCCACCACCCAAGCTCCACCCCTGCAGCTGAGCAGTGTTGGCGTGCAGGACGTGGAGCTCGCAAGGTTGTGGCACAGGGAGGGTGAGCACTACCTCAGACCAACCTTTTTCTGCCATTTCCAGCGCTGGAGTGCTTCATGGTAGCGAATCCTGGTGAAGGTCACCTAGGAGGGATGCAGAAGCAGGTCGCCACTACCAAGCCAGCCAGGAGAAGCCTGTAGTGGCTCGGGCAGTGGGAACTGAGGCGCTGACATTACCATGGTGTACAGCGGAACGATGGTGGAAGGCATGAGGGCGTGGAGGAAGTTGTCTACGTGCTTCCGGAAAATGAACCATGTTGAATTCACGTGCTCGCGCATCTGCCGTAAAGCAATCATCACCCCTTTGCAGGGCACCTTGACAGAGCCACCTCTGTCCTGGGGGGCACAGCAGTGAGAAGAGCCTCCCCAGCTCCAGGGGCATTCCCAAAGAGATCTCAGGCTAAAGCCTGCCAGGGTTGCCAAAGCCCTGACCCTCGAGTGCATCACACCAGGGTGCCTCCATGCACATGGCACAAAGGACCACAGGCCTGAGTGTGGTTGCCCACCTCTATGTAGTTGTACATGGCTAAATCTGAGATGGCGTGGTCATCTGGCACCCTCAGTCTGGAGAACTCAGGGAGGCAGGCACCTGGGAGAAGAGAACAGCAACTCATGGTCAGCTTGCCAGCAGGGCATTCAACTGCCTTCAGCTGCAGAGGTACTGTCCTCTGTTCTTGCTCCTCTCTGGCCAATTCACTCACCAATGTCATTGTGGAACTGGTCCATTAACTCGTCAAAGACCAGACAGTCCTCAAAGCCCTGGGAGGAAAATTGGAGAGTAAACAGGTAGAAGGAACCATCTGTGCAGGAAAGTGCCCTAACAGGTTCTTAGTGCAACTGTTCTTGTGTGCAGGGTCCCACCAACCACAGCTTCAGCACAGGAGTCAGGACTCTGGCCAGGGGCTGCCTTTCCTGGCAGTCTGGGCCAGTCCTGCTGGGTCCCCCTCCCACACAGTCCTCTGCCTCATGGGTGGGTGTGCGTCCCATCCCATCCCATCCCATCCCATCCCATCCCATCCCATCCCATCCCATCCCATCCCATCCCATCCCATCCCATCCCCAGAGGGCAGACAGGTCCTAGTCAGCAGCCAGGAGCCTGAAGAAAGTACAGCTCCTGCCAGTGCAGAGGACACCGGACCAGGGGACAGTCCAGGCTGTGAACTCTGTGAAGCTGCACTCTCAACACAGACAGTTCTGTATGAAAAGAACAGGGGTCCAACTGACCCGGCCCAGGGCCAGCTAAACTCACTGCATTCATTCCCTGTCCGTAGAAGGGCACCACGGCGTGCGCAGCGTCGCCCATCAGCACACAGCGCGAAGCCAGGTGGTAGGAGGAACACTTCACAGATATCATGGGCTGGGCTGGCAGCAAAAAGTAATCGTGCTTCAGCGCTCGCCTTCAGGCAAAACAACAGACACTTCACTTGTGAGACCACAGGAGACAAGAAGAGCAAGTCATGCCGTGTCCAAGCTGAGGGGGTCAGGGCTGCAGGCCCCTGGCAGCACTGGGATGCCAGACCCAAGCCCATTCACTAAGCAGCTTGTGCTGGGGAAAGTGTGGAAGCTGGAAAACTTGTTTCACTAAGTTCCCCCTATGGACCAAATATTTTTTCCAACATTTTTCTTATGTTAAAGATTCTTTTTATCATAAATAATAAATATTTTTATGATAGTAAAGCCTGTCTGCAGGTTTTAACCTCTGCACACGATCTGACTGGGAGCAGGTCACTGAAATCACAGTCCTCTTGACGTGAGCAGTGGTGGATGTCAGTACTAAAGGATGTAGAAGTGTTTATGAAGTCCTGGGATAGAGTCTTCTAGAGAGGAAAGGAAGCTGCATAACACAGCTGAGACCCCCCCATTACTGAAAAATTCAAGAGTCCATGGAAATATGTTGCACAGAAGCATTAAGACACAGGCTGCAGCTACCACAGGCTGGGGAGCTTGAACTTTTGCAGGAAAATGAGGACACAGAACACAGCCACGGCTGTTAGGACGTGCTCTGGAAAGGCCGGTCCATCAGGGCTCCCAGGAGGACTGGGGTGCTCTGGCTTCACACCGCTACCCTTGCGCTGTTTGTTCAGCAGCTAGAGGGGAGCACAGGGAGCAACGTACCCCGGAACCCGGCTGCTGCTGTTACCCACAGCCCTGCTGCTTGCTTTGGCCATCAAATCAGTAAGAGCCAGACTTCGGTCAGTGGGGTGTTGTCTCTTTTTTCACAAAGTGTGGGGATGGGGACCCACCCCAACAGCATCCTCAGCCTGCCACCAGTACCCCGAGTCTGAGCAGTGCTGGTCGGTGAGGGAGAGGGGGAGATGGAATGACTTACTCTCCGATGAGGGGAATGGCATCTGGGAAGTAGATCTGGAAAAAGTTCAGCACTTCCTCACCAGTTGTGAGCTTCTCAAATTCCTCGAAGGGCATGAAGAGTGTGCAGGTAAAAGACTTGTCCTGTCAGGTGTGGAAAGTGGTCAGAAAGAAGTCCAGGAGCCACAGAGAACCCCTGGCACCTGCAACAGCAGCCCCAAGCCCAGCCTGTAACCCAGCTTTCGCACTGGTCTGCTCGTGCCCCGGGGATAAGCACCGGGCCACCCCATTGCCCACGGCGGGTCTGTGCGTGCCGGGGCCAGGCAGGAATGGGCAGTGTGTGGTCTGCCCACGAAGAGCTGGCACGCTGCTCTGATGCTCCCATGCCTAGTTTATAACATGCAGCTACAGAGAGCTATTTTTGGGGGAGTCCAGGTGAGCTTAGATGTGTTGGCACAGAGGTACCTGCTCAGTGCTCCGGTGGATTGTCGCACCCTGTACCTCCCCAAGCCTGTGGGAGACGTGGCCCAGGCTGAGGTCCCTCCTGGCACCTTGCTGGCCCCCCCAGCCCCTGCCACGCGCCCGTCACCACAGCCAGTGCATCCCCACAAGCTGAATCCCCTGGCTATGGGTTATCACCATGTTGGGCAGTGCGATCATCATGAAGGTGTTCCTCGGCCAGATGTGGAGGTAGTTTGGTTCCATGGCAAACTGAAAGAGAAGGAAAAGCACCTGGCATCCCTGCCCTGCCCAGCTTCCCCAGCCCAGATTCTCATTGCCCCCACACCAGGACACCAGTTCTTTGTCCCATGAGAAGACACAGTGACTGACAGAGCCCGTTTCACATCTCTGATGGTTCCGGGAGATACAGAACAAGGACAAGAGGAAAGGGCAGGATCAGTGTGCAAACATCTGCTGGCTTGCAATTGCTGTTGTCCTCACAGGCATGTTCCCACACGCCCTGGACACCTCTAAGAGCTGAAGTTAACCCCACTGCTCCAGGGCAGGGTCTCTAGGACTTCTGCAGCTGGACACTTAGGTACTGACCCCAGCACCAGGAGAGGAATTTTGCCACCTTCTAGGAAAATTTTAATGTTTCAGCCCAGCTCCAAGGGTGAAATTAGTTTCTCTAGAGCTGCTGTGGCAGAGCCACCATGAGGAGGCAGCAGGGCGAGCAGCCCGCGAGGGTGACGGGACAGGCACACTCACATCTCCATCCTTGGGAGGGATGGTTAGCTCCATGTAGCCGTGAGGAATGTACTCGTGACTGTAGTTAAAGCGCTTTTGCTTCATGAACTGCTTTCTGACTGTCGAGAAGGCTCCATCACATCCCACTATGAGATCGTAGGTGACTTGCAAGGGTCGTTGGTCAGAGCTGAAAGCAAGAGACTCACTTGAATCAGTCCTGTCACAACTCCACGCCAGCCTGGTGCTGCTGGACACAGCGTTCTGCAAAACGCTGGCGTCACCTCCAGCATTATTGGTCTTCTAGGGTGAGAGATGATTTGATTTCGTTGACTGGGAAGCTCAGCACTTGCATCAATAATGGTCATAAACGCTGACAGAGCACCCCACGGATGCAACAGGCACTGTGGGGATACCACGGCTACTTCGTGCAGCCTGCAGCCCTGGGTGGACAGAGGGCACGACCAGAACGTAACACCACAATGAAACGGGGTCATTAGCTGCTCTTCTTGATGAGCAATCTGTCCCAGAAAAACAGCCCTGCAGAGGCTGTGACGTTTACTCCCTGTGCAGGGCGGCGCGTACCTCGCGTACCACCAAGCCAATTTACTTCGGCCTCCCCGTGAACCCGGCTTTGAAGTCTCTCCTTTCCAAAGGCAATAACACGCTCGTTTCAAAATGAGATTGCTCAACTGTTTGAGGTCTCATGAATGATTAAGCAGGAGCTAACTGAACACAACCACTGATCCCGGGCTCGCGCAGGACTTACCTCTTTATGGTTAACATGCCCAGCTCTGAGTTGCAGCCCACAATCTTGTGACTGAAGTACAGTTTAGCGTTGGCGTACTGCTCAACAGCTGCAAAAAGACCACAAAAGGCAAAGGTGTGATCCCAGATGCTATCTCCAAGAGATGCCTAAATGACAGGGACTTTGCCGTGGCGGCAAGTAAGGTCAGTGTGTTGGTGATAGCTGCTGGGCAGGGCAAGCTAGGACTGCGTTTGGTCAGCTGCAGTGACAACGACTTTCAAAGGGCAAGCGCAAGGTTTCCTTCTTCCTCTCAACCACGTGAGGCACCGACTTGTCCCTTCCATCACCTCACTGTATTTCAGGGTGGGATGAGGTGTTTGTAGTCATTGGAGATACCTGTCTTGGCCCGATCACGTGCTCTGCCACAGTGGTCCAATTTCTGTTTGCTTCTGTGCAGTCAGGGGTTGTGGAAAATGCCAGGGCTGGGGAGGTATCTCATGCTTTGACTGGGGAAGTTCTGGGAGCAGGTGCCAGTGTCAGGGAGTGGAGGGGAAGTGCCAGAGAGCTGCATAGAAAGGCTCTGGGGGGGTGTGTTTTTGTCTCATATCTCCTTGTATCAGAGGAGCAGCAGCACAGAGTTTCTTCTTAAATGCACAGCTAGTTCACACATGGACTTTCTGAGAGTCAGGCTACACAGAACTTGTGGGCAAAGAGAGCCTGGGAAGCAAAGTCTCTGTGTCAGCAGACAAACCCTAAATCCTCAGCGAATAGGGTCTGAAGGTGTTTGCAAGCAGATCTCATCACCTACCTGTCAGAAGCTCCCTGTTTAAGTTTGCTCTGTCCACAGAGAGAATATACTGCAAGGCAAACAGATACAGGGTTCAGGAGGCTTTGCTGAAGGATGCTCTGCATGGCCAGAGGAGAACCACCACCCTCTCCGTGCAACCCCATCGAAAGCAGGGTGGGGTGCTCACAGCAGCCATTCTAAGAGCACAAGCCCCAGGCTGTCCATCAGACAGAGCTACAAACACAGTCAAAGATGCCTTGTGCTCTGCGCAGCGTCTCTGGAGCAACAGCATGAGCCCAGTACCTGGTTCTTCTTCCCATAAGGGATTGAGTATTTCTTCCCTGAAGGTGTGTGTATCCTCCTTGCCCGCATGGGAATGCCTTTGGACACAATCTGAAAGGGAAGGAAGAACCACCCAGTCTTCTGGCCAAAGCCGAGGAAATTGCAAAGGCTACCGAGTGCCACCAGCATCACATGCAGGAGAATGAGATCGTAGAATCACTAGAGATTGGAAGGGACCTCACAAGATCATCCGGTCCAATCCCCCTGTCACAGCAGGATCACCCAGACCAAGTCACACAGGAACACATCCAGGCAGGAGATGTTCTCTGTTCACATGTTTTCGTGTAGTTACACAAGTTCCTGGTGTAACTTGGTAGTAGGGAGAGTTTTTTCACAGAAAGGGTGGTCAGAGATCGTTTGGATGAGGTTTTTGGGGAGATGGTTTAGGGGTGAACTTGTGAGGTAGGTCTTTTCCAACCCGAGTGATTCCGTGGTGCAAATCTGACAGGGCTCTCAAGGTCAGGTTGCCACATTTGACTGAGGTGACTTACAAGCTCATTCTCATAAACATCAGAGTGAAATGATGTTTGGATGAAAGGAACATACAGAGTCTCAGAGCACTGGACAAGGCACAGGATGGCAGCCACATAACACTCAGGTGCTGCAACGTGAGCAGTTGGAATCTGGGCTCCTCTGAAGGAGTCAGTGGCCAGCGGCTGGACGTTAAACAGTAGCGAGCCCCCCGCGGAGGAGCGCTGCACTTTGAGCGAAGCCTGCTGTGCAGAAGCGCGTGTGCGTGGATATCAGGGCAGCTCAAAGCTCAAGGTTTTGTGGGAAAACACAAACCCGAGCATGTGAGTGGGGAAAACACCCACTTTACTACGTCTTGCTGCTACTCCAGCGATTTTGGGAGTCCATCTATGAACGTCCCGTTTGTCCTCACCCGCCGGGAGGGAGGGGAGCATTTTGGGAAGGTGGAGACTGGAAGGTGTTGTCTGTTGGTCTCTGGGGCAAGTACCCTCTGCCATGAGTGAAGTCCAGCTCTCCAGTTTGGGTGGTGCCCCTAGACTGGAGCAGATCCCCATGAGTAGCTGTGCCATGAAGCAGTGGAGAACCTAGCTGCAGGCATGCACTGGAAGAGATGTCTACCTTCACAAAAGTCTGCAGCGGCCCCGGCATGCTTGAGGAGCAGAAGAGAGCCTGTCTACCACCAGCTGAAGCCAGTGTTTTCATCAGAGACCCACCACCACCACCAGAAGCTGCCAGTTACCTGCTCTTCCATCCCCACAGCTCGAAGGGCTTGGCGTCCCCTGTGCGATAGGGCCAAGTTAATGCTTCTGCCACGGGTAAAGGTGGCCACCCGGATGTCTACGTGGAAAGAGCAGTTGGTTATGGAGACCTGAACACCATGGCCCAGTGCCGGCAGCATCTCCCAAAACCCCTGCAGCAACAGCAGCTGGGGCAGTGGGGGCTCCCCAACCCTGTCCTCTCTGTGCAGGTATCAAAAGCCACTCTCAGCAGTTGGGAATGAGGTTGAGCAGCTTCTCGGGCTCCCTCCTCTGTGCCACTGGTGTGGCTTGAGCCAGGCAGGGGTCTGGTAGGTGGGGACAGCAGCTAAACCACTGCCTGTAAGAAGTTGCTAGAAACTAGACACCCTGGGGCTCAGGCAGTCAGCGCCTCTGCAAAGGAATGTACTTGTGCAGAGACATGTGTTGTTGCTAAACCGTGTCTCTTAGAGCCATACCTACGTGTCTTTTAAAACCCTCCAGGGATGGTGACTCCTTCACTTCCCTGGGCAGGGCGTTCTAGTGCTTGACAACCTTTTTCAGGTGAAGAGGCAGCAGAAAGCTTGTGGGTGAACCCAAGTTAACATTGACACTGATTATTTTTTCATCACAGATCAACTAACTGATTTCCAGACAGTTTTCTGTTAAAAAAGCTGCACAAGCTGGGACCTGTCTTTTGGAAGTGTGCTCTGGAACAGTCCTAAGTCAAAGCCATTTCACCCAGCGAGTTCAGCTGAAGGGTGTGGAGTGCCTATGGGTTGTCACGCCTGTCCTGCACAGGAGCACTTGTTCACCTGGTATTTTGTCCCCACCTGCCTGCATGTGTTCCTGTGTGACTTGGTCTAGGTGATCCTGCTGTGTCAGGGGGATTGGACTGGATGATCTTTTGAGGTCCCTTCCAATCCCTGATGATTCTATGAAGACTAAAGTGATTGCAGACTTAGCTTTTACTCACAGCAACTGAAGTTTCCCCTCTGGCCTTGCCAGAAGTCCCCTCCCT
Organism: Rhinopomastus cyanomelas; assembly: GCA_013400115.1. Classification (NCBI taxonomy): domain Eukaryota; kingdom Metazoa; phylum Chordata; class Aves; order Bucerotiformes; family Rhinopomastidae; genus Rhinopomastus; species Rhinopomastus cyanomelas. The sequence goes on along the minus strand of VXBP01010631.1, from coordinate 887,048 downwards.
ATCAGGTCCATTACCCCTCAAGTTTCAAATACATCTATCACATGTTGGATTGTAAGTTCAAGAACTGGTACCAGTAAAGGGACAGAAACATTAACAGAGCAGCAATGATCGGGTTGAACTCACCTTCCCTGGCTTCATAAACATCAACATGGAAACCTCGTCTAGCAAAGAAACAGGCATTTAATGCACCCACCTGCAAGAGACGGACCAAGAGCGGTAAAGAAAGTGTTCCGCTAGCAAACCGCTAACTGAGATGCTTCAGGGGAAGGCACTGGTCGGGGGACACAGTTCAGCATAGAGACAGGGAGACCCTTGTAGCAGGAGCCTGGAAGGACTTCTTCCCAGAGAGAAGTCCTCTGTCACCCCTGAGGTGTGAACGGACCTTCCAAGGCAAGAGTCTTCCATCAGCACCCATCGTGTAAGGTCAGACCACGCACGGGGCTTTTTCGCGTGCAATGATTAACCGCAGCAGCTCCAATGCCTTCAGCCAGAGACAACAGGAGCAGCTACAGGCAAGCTCCTTGCTCCTCCCTGGGCTTCATCTTTCTTGACAGAACACAGAGTGCTGTGAACACTGTGGCAGAGGAGCTGGACCTACACAAAGGCAAAATGGTGCCTTGGAAAGGACGGCGCACGTGTGCCCTGCTTGGTATTTAAGGGATGGCTGTATGTTTTCTTGCCTAATTTCCATCACTAATCACTGTCACAACTACAGACTCTGATGTCATTGCTCTTTGCCAGCAGCCCTGACACCAGAAAGCTAACAGCCAAAAAGTCAAGAGAGAGACTTAGGTGCTGCCATGCTCCACGCTGCTCTTTAGTCAGACCCCTCTCCAAACAGCAAGGAAAGAAAACCTCTCCCAGAAGAACATGGGCAGAGCAAAGTTTTGCCTCTTAGCCTGGTGTTCACTGAGCCTCAGTCCTCACAAAGCACTTCACATTTGTGTTTTGGCTAAAGCCAGAAGCAGCCATGGGCCAGAAGAACCTGGCAGCCCCAAGGAGGACTGTAACTTAGTGCACCTGGACATCATTGTTCCACCTCCCAAACGCCTTTCTCTGAAGAAACGGCTCTTGGTGGTGGGATTTGGTCACATAGACTGTTCAAAGCAAGTGCCACCACAGTCCTGCCTTGTGTCCCCAGGATGTCTCAGCAGCAAAGCTTCTCCTCGAGGGAAAAAGCTGTTCTCCTCCCACCAAGTTCTAGCTGCTAAAAAGAGCCTCTGTGCCTCCTGCAATGGGAACTCAATCATTTTCTCCAACACTCTGACATCTGAAGGAGGAATTATTTTAAGAAAAGCATTCACCCCACATCCAAGCAGTGCTCCCACAGCCCCAGCTCCCTGACAGGTGCAACCACGCAGAAGCAAGATTTCTTTTCCTACCAGCCCGCCTCCAACAACGGCAATTCTTTTCCCCTGTGTATTGTTGGCCTCCATCACCGGGGCAGCCCCCGTGTCGCAGGCTCTTGGTGCTGCGTCCTCCCCTTTCCAGCAGCGAGGGGAAAGATGTGGGTGGCTGAATCACACCTGACTTCTTCTCTGGTTCATATTAAAGTTTAACTCCCAGCCCAGCCACGAGGCCAACCACACTGAGCCTCAGGCAAAGAGCTGTGGATGTGGTGTTGCTCGGCCAAGCCTCATGTAAAAACACATTCTGAAAGCTGCAAAGCAATTCTGCAGCCTTCAGTGACTTCCTCGTGAAATGCACACAGAGCAGAACTTGCATCTGCAGAGCAAGATGCTGCTTTGCTGGGCTGCAGCCTCACAGGCACGGTATGGCAACGCAGAGTAAATGCTGAGGCCTCGCGGGTGCTCTTCTGAGGGTGAGATATCAGTCACACTACTTGCCCAGAAGCCTGATCCCATCTTCGAGGACCTCCTTCACACCCAGGGAATCCACGTGTGGCTTGAGTGTTTTGGGGTGATGCTGAGCAGAAACAGTGCATGTCTGACCAACTGATGCTTTCAAGAACTTGGATGAGGCTGTGAGAAGACATCACATGCCCATGCTTAGGAGAAAGTGCTCTGCTGACCTGTGTAAGGGAGAAACCAGTCACAGCCAACACATCCTAACTAAAGACCAGGCCGTGAGAACCCCTACGTGAAGGTACACCACCCACCATTTATTGCCAAGCCCTCAACACACCGCCCAGACCAGCACCTTTGTCTCTACGCACGGCCCCATCCTCCTTTACGCATCCTGCCTGTCAGTGCAGGATCTAGGAGAATGAGGAGCAAGTGCTGAGAGCAGCACCAACCTACAGGACCACACAAGAAATGATGCAGCCAGCTGGACCCACACACCCAGGCTTACATGAAACTGCAGGCTTTATGGTGAGTGGGGGTCCCAGGTGGGGCTGGTTGGTGTTAAAGGCTACCAGTGGCCATGTGCTCTGGTGCTGAGTGGCTGCTGAGGATCTGGTTTATGCAGCTGTGAATGGATCTGTGCTGACAAACTCGTGTGCAGGGGGAAGACAACAGGCAAAGAGAAGGTAAGTTTTACACAACTGTTTTCAGAGCACAGGCAGCAGTGACAGCTACTCACAGCACCCTTTGTGTGCTTGTGCAAATAGGTTTATGCATGACTCCACCATCTTGGGTCACCAGTTTGGTGTCAGCACCTTGGGTTAAGCCAAGTCACTCACAGACTCCTGAGGATTACAAGTAACTGAAGTGCTGTGGTGACGCTGCTTTCTGCACAAGCCTCCTCAGCCAAGGTCCACGTACCTGCGCTGGAGGCAGAAGGCACAGATGTGTGAGAAAGGGCCTAACTCAACACTGAGTAGTGTTCTGTGCCTGAACCACGGAACGAGAGGTGTTTCTTCCACAAAGATACACATCAGCTTCTTATTGCCAAACCTATCTCCTACCTAATAACAGTTCTGGGCAAACTAGCCTACACAGTGCCAGCCAGGAGCCGTCTGTGCCCACTGTGATTTATTTGTTTATTTATTTATTGCTCTGGGCAACCATTCCTAAGAAAATTTAGGTCCCTGGGTTACCTTCAGACTCATTCACAAACAAATCACAAACTTCTCAAAGCAAAACCCTTGTGAAGTTGTTCTGCACTTTAAAAACGGAAGGTGGGGACACACGGAGCAAGTGCTGCTGCTTCATTGCTTATCTTTCTGTATCAAGCATGAGCAGACTGCTGGCAGCGTGAAAAGTTCTTGCTTGATGAAGCTCTGAACTAGCCTTCTGAAGAGCCCTAAATGAAAACAAAAAGAACAGGGCAGCATGGGCTCAGATTAAAGCTTGCCCTCTGGAGCGAAGGGAAAAGCATTTGCTTCGTGTTGCTCAGAAAGAGATGTACCAGCATCCAAGGAAGGACCTCTGAATTTTATTTTTAGAAAGCCAAGACCAAACTCTGATTATAGGAGGGAGAAGTGGAGGAATAATGAAACAGATGTGCACAATTCCAGGCTGTTTAAATCACTTCCCACCTAGAAAACTTTGGTGGAGCCTGCCCCAGGGCAGCAAATTCGGGCTGCTGTTAGCCAGGGGTTAAGCCTTGCATTGTAATGTCCAAACCCAGTGGCTGCAGGATTGCTTCCTGCTCTTCTCCACTGAGAATTATTTACCCAAGCAGTGTGGAAAGCAAATTCACAAAGGTAGGGTGGAGTGCTGGCCTTCAGGAAAATCTAGTGCCAGGAATTCTCTCTGCTAACTTTCCATCTGGCCTATTCCTGTTCATCTTCAGTTCCCCAGATATGTAGCTAGTGTAGGACAAGTCTATCTGTGAGGGAGTATATCTAAAATTGCTGAGGGAGGAACATCTCAAGTGAGTGAGGCTTGCCAATGAAGGGCATCCTGAGTGAGTTTGATGATCCTCCTCAGGATGGCAGCAGGCCCCTGTGCAAGGTGCCTCCCAGCCCTGGAGCTGGGTCATATTGACTTGTAAAGGTTCAGACAACAACCAGAGTTGAGATTATTTCATGCTGGTGGCTGCTGTGGGCTTCCAGGCCTGCAAGACAGTTTGGGAAGGGTATTTTTGATTTGGTGAAAAGTCTCAAAAACAGTGGTGGTTGCTCATGGCTGGTCTGGGCTTGGAAGATGAAACACCTGAATTGGAAGAAGTGGTTGAGCAGACTACAGGTGTTTGCTCTGATCATCTCAGCCTTTCTCCCGCTCACTTCTTGTACCAACAACGGGCAGTCGGCTGTCATTCAGATCATACAGGAATTTTTCAAATATAGGTTGACATCAGCAATGCCATGGCCTGCTTGCAGAAGAGTGCATGGTCCCAGGATGTGGGCCACCTGCAACAAGAAAAACAGCTTTACTGTATGTGGGAACCAATGCCACCATGCCACTGGTGCATGCTTACTGCATCTGCAGGACGCTGTAGAGGTCGGGTTCTCATAACTCATGGTGGAAGGTAGATGATGAGGAGAAAGACAGCTTGAGAGCCATTGCAAGATCTCTTACTGATTACTGCCAAGAGCTAATTGCACTTATTCTGGAAGGAGTCAAGAGATCTTTACTGGTTATGGATGACAAACCAATATAAAGGTGAAATAGGTAGAAATGTTTATTCCTTATAATCCCAGTGAGTAAGTAGTTAAATCAGAAATTCAAATCCCACGCAGAAGAGGCCTTACAGATACCTGTCACTAAGTCATCCAGGCCTGCAAACATGGCTGTGTCCATCCTGTCCTGTTTACCAAGGCTTTGAAACAGTCACAGCACAGAAATAAAAGCTGCTCTCACTGGTGCAGCAGTGAGTGCCTGTGTTAAAGTCCCCAGCCAGCCCACCACCCTCTAGAAATGTTCCTTTCTGGCTCTGCTGCTTCCATGCCTGCTTGCTTTCTCTTCCCTCTTGGTGTACTCAGCAAGACCCCTGCAGTCTCTGGCTCAGATCACTGCCTCTCCTGCTGCCCCCATTCACTTGGGCAGATTAGTCACACGCTAGTCCCGGGTGTCATCTGCTCAGGCTCAGAACAAGTTCAGAGGTAGCGGGGAAGCCCTTGGAGCTTCTGTTTTTGCTGAGGGTTTGAGGGCTCCACCTGTCTCTAAAGACCCAGGAGCAGCTTGGAGAGAAGCCCATCCTGTCCTGCACTTGGGGAAGACACCGGACCCTCCGCAGGGCCAGGCTCTTTGCAAAGGCTCCGCTCCATTTCTGAGCACTTCCCTTCCTTCCACCTTTTTTTTACGAGCAGTGGTGGGGTTTTTTCATAGGAAATTCTGATTAGCAAATGTCTCAGTAGAGTTTGAAGAATGTAAACCCTACTGGGAATCTTAGCCTGAATGATCATCCGCTCCAGCCTCCCTGCCATGACTTGGTTGCTCAAGGCCTCCTCCAGCCTGGCCTTGAACACTTCCAGGGAGGGGACATCCACAGCCTCTCTGGGCAGCCTGTTCCAGAGCCTCTCCACCCTTGTACTGAAGAGCATCTTCCTAAGATCCAGTATAAACCTACTCTCCTTCAGTTTAAAACCATTTCCCCTTGTCCTATCTCTAGATCCTCCTGTAAAAAGTCCCTCTCCAGCCTTCCTGTAGGGGCCCTTCAGGTATTGGAAGGCAGCTATAAGGTCCCACCAGAGTACTCTCATCTCTAGGCTGAACAATCCCAGATCCTTCAACCTATCCACACAGCAAAGTTGCTCTAGCCCTTGGATCACCTTTGAGGTCCTCCTCTGGACTCACTCCAACTGTTCCATGCTTATTGTCCAGTAAGAAGGGTTAATTACTGGACTCATAAAACTGAGTGTGTCAAATCATCACCTAACACACCTCGGTCCCGTTGCTGGGCTAAAAACAAGATTCAGGAGTGGTCTTAGTGAAGAACCATGAAGGCATGGCACTGCTGGTGTGTCTTGCTACCTGTCTGTGCAGGAAGGAAGAGCTAGGAGTTGACATCTCAGCTGTCTGTTTACTTACATAGACAGGAGAGGGAGCTGGCTGCTGGTCTAGTGACGCGCTGTGGATGTGAAACCCCCGTGAGGCACTGGAAGCATTCCCGTGGGAGGGTAGTGGTGGTGGTGGTGCACTGCAGGTGGCCCTGGCTTGTCTGCTTTCACAGCCAGGGGAGCAGCAAACTGCAGGTCCTTGTTGGAGACAAAGAGCAGTGTGTGAGAGCTGTGCCCTACGGAAAGGGTCCTTGGCTAAGGGGTTGTGTTCCCACTTAGCCACCCAACCCTTTGTCAAAGTTCGTTAGTGTGAGTTTTGCAGGCTTTGACGCACAAGGTCTGGCAAAGGCTGATTTTGGATCTCGCCTGTTGTTCAGAGACACGTAGACCCTACTACTCTCCCAGTGTGACTGTGTGCCTCAGATGTCTCTCAATGCTGGGGAGAAAGACTACTCAAAACCAGAAACTGCAGAGTTTAAGGAAAATAGAAAAGGACTTCCATCCAAGGCAATGCTCAGCGCAGCTCCGACATGAGGAAGCTGGCACCGCCTGCTGCTTCTACAGCAAGTCCACTCCTGGACCATGGCTGACAGGGCCAACAGGGCCCCTTTGTGCCACGAGTGGGGTCCTGGGAACAAAAGAGCTACCAGCTGCCAGCAAGGGTTTTCTGTCCAGGACAGGTCCCAAACATCAGCTCCCTCCCAGCCATGGAGGAGGAGGTTGCATTTCTCACCCCTCCGTTAACCCTGGGGCTATGGGGCTTCTAAGCTCTCTGTTGCTTTGCAAATAGCACATAAGAAGAGCAAGTGAGCTGGGCAGGAGCTGTAGAAGCACGGGGGTTACTTTCTCAGCACCTGACAACACTAACATCTGAGAACAAGAAAACTGTTTTCCTCAATCACAGAAAAGGACACAGCCTGAAAACCGAGGGGTAGGAAAAGCATAGGGGAAGTTTGCGCTAACTCCGGACACCCCTCCTCCCCAAAGATCAGCCATCCCAGTAACAAATGCTATAAATGAGACTAGAAATACGTTTTCCCAAAGCACTCAAGAACACTGAGGAGCTGTATCACCTTGGCAAAAATAGCTCAGGCCCTGAGCATCTCAGGACAAACTCACACTACCTACCTCTTATCAGATGCTGGGCATGTTTTAGACAAATCCATACAGGGATCTACACACCAGAGTCTTTCTCAGATCTCTCCTTTCAGAGTGCTGCAGCCATTGGTTTTTTCAGTGAGACAGGAACTAAAGCAGAGGCAGGGGTGCCAAGAACGATCACAAAATCTGTGCTTAAGCTAGAGCCCATTTGAAACCACTAGATCAGATTTTACAAGTTACAGGGTTTGTAACAGATACTGTCCTGCTGGTTGCAGCAAGTGGACTTAGAGCAGCGGGTGGCTAGTGTGGATGTCTTCCATGCATAGTCTGTTAGTGGCCCAACAGCACAGGCCAGATAATTTTGAAAGCTGGACTCAATCCAGTTTGCTCTTGTGGAGGAGTCAGTAGGTCCTATCGTGGTGAAGAGGCAGCTCTGCTTTTCTTAGTAATGGTCTTCTGCTGCTGTGAGTTTGAAGATTCACAGCCAGTAAACATCCCAGATTAATGCATGTCTCACCCAGGCCCTGCAACCTCCCCACTGCCTGATGAAAGCAAGGATGTCCTTCAGACTCCAGGACTCCAGTGACATTACCTGCTGTGCGTGCTGAAGCAAGGGAGAGCTGGCTCCAGCAGGCTGTGCAAACGCCACTGGTGGCAGAGCCTTCAGCATCATGTTCTGCATGATGATCTGGTGCATCTGAGCATTCTGCATCAGCATCATCTCTACCATATCTGCAAAGAGGTCATCCCAGGGAAGAAAGTAAGAGTTTTATCAGCAACTGACAAGCAGTAGAGGCATCTGGGCAAAAAGTGCCTTCCAGCAAACAGACTGGTCACTGCAACCATGACAAAGCAGCCGAAAGGGAAGCGCAGTGAGCACTGGCAGGGCAAAATGCATCTCTTCGAGTGGGACTGTTTGTACCAGCTCATCTGTTTTTCCTCCTACTTCTTCAAGAAAGCTGCTGTTGACTATCTTCTGCTTGTTGTTTCCCTGCAAGCCCACCCCTCTGGCTGTGCTGAGTGGCAGGCTGGACAGGCTTACACTAGCATGGAGAGGCTCAGGGCTTCAGCTCTAGATCACTGCTGGCCAGGTGAGATGTTTCCTCACTATTATGTGACATTGCAGTGTATGTAATCTCCTTACCATCATGCCTGTGTCCTAATCACAAAGGAAACGTGCAGTGGAACTAATTTGCTCTGAGGGTGGGAGAAAGGAGGGGGAGAGGAAAGAAAAAACTTGTATCAGAAGTAATTTACACGAACCAGCTTCAGAAAATCATGTGTGAATTAGGAATATTTTGTTTATGAAAATTAACTCTGATTCAATTATCCAGACACTTAGATGAAGAGCTGAGAAATATTGTAATTTCATGACTGAGGATTTCTCTGTGGAACGAAGAAACCTTTGGCTGCAGGCTGAGCCAAGGAAGTCATCTGACTTTTTTTCATGTATTATTCCACTTGTAGCATCCACCTAGGTTTAGAAACAAACACTTCCTACTGGCATTGTGCTGTATGTGGAACAGCACTGCCAGCTGGACTCTCTTGTTCCCAAACATGGGACGTAATTCGAGCCTTTACTGTTCTGAGGAGATGGAAGAGCAGGTTAAGAAGTAACAAAAGAGTGAAACCAGATTTTAGAAGCCTCTTTGTTAATTTTTGAACCATCTGCACAAGCAATATTACTCAATACCTTGTGCTGAGCTGGACTGCTTTCCCAAGCTTCCCTAGTAACTTCACCTGGCTTTGCTGAGTTTGGAATCCATTTAGTGTTAGCAGTAAAAGCTTGTCTGAAAGCCTCTCAGAAATGGTATCTGGACTCATTTATGGAGTGCAATTCCCACAGCTCCAGCAGCAGCCTGATCATGAAACAGCCCAACTCTAACTAGCCCCTTTCCACTTGTTGTGGCACCTCACCTGCCCTCTCCCAGCCTGGTGATGGGATCTGGCTGCTAGAGGAGGGTACACTACCTTCTTTAATGCTTCCAGAGTGGGCGGCTGCAAAAGGCTGGGCGGGGGAGATCTGTGTGATCAGGGGAGATGGCTGAGGCAACTGCTGGATGATAGTGGCAGGCTGAGGTGGCATCTGAAAAAGAGAGGAAAGTGGAGAAGTCAGGTTGGTTTTGGCCAGGTCTGTCATCTTTGGGAAGGCAAAACAGTGAATATCATCTGCCTGGACCTTCAGCAAGGCTTCGGATATAGTCTCCCATGAGATCCTTGTAGAGAAGTTGTCGAGGCTTTGGGCTGCATGACTAGATAGTGGTGTACATTGGAAATCAGCTGAATGGCCAGGCCAGAGCGTGTGTAACCATCCCACTCCTTTTGCTACCTTGTTCCTATGGGCATCCATTCACACTGCGAATTCGAGACCCTCTTTGTAAGATTATTTTCCTCAGTTTTTGCCTGGGGCAGTAACGGTTCCATACCACAGCAAGAGGAGTATCTTCTCTTCTGGTGGGAAGGACACTTCCATGCAGCTCTCAGGAGGTTACTGTCTCAGACTGGGACAGTACTAGCAGTGTGTCTTAGGAGAAAGGCTTCTTACCGTCTGCTGGATTATCCTTGGTGGCTCCACTTGGGGAGCTGGGAAAGGTATCTGGTAGACTTGTGGGAGAGCAGCAATCTGGTTAGGATTAGTGTGTCGTGCAGCTGGTGCAGGGGGCTGTGAAAGCTCTTCCAGAAGATGCTGCTCCTGCAAAAAGAAATCTCTGCTTAGAGAAAACCTGCTCACGTAAAGGCAGATGGTCTTGTTACACTCTCTGGACTAAATGGGGTTAGCACATGGGAGCTGCCACATGGACATAGCCTTGCTCACCAAGATGCTCCTGCAGAAACAGAATCACAAAATGTCTTTGGTTGGAAGAGATCTTTAAGCTTATCAAGTCCAATCTTTGACCCCGCACTTCCAGGTCACCCCCAAACCATGTCCTAAACATTTACAAATCTTCAGTATAGTGGAACCTCTTCAGTTAGCCAGGGCTGTTGGTAAATGCTGGCAAGTGGCTTGGTGAACTCTTTCCCAGCTGCCTCAGCACCCTTGGGTAGATCCCATCCTTCTCCCTGATGAGCTGCGCCTGCCTCTACACTGCAAACCGGCAGAGAGGACCAAACACTGCCCACCCCAAGAACAAAGGGCAGGAAAGACCTAAATCCACACTGGCATGGATGTGCCATGGCCCTTTCTGTTGTTTCTTTCCACAGAGAGGGCTCTTACCAGAAGCTCCTGCAGGAGATCTTTCCTTCGCCTTAGAGCACTTCGGACCAGACCCTCACGTTTGTTCCCTGAAGGAGGAAAAGTCCATTATTTTCTCAGAGGGTCACAAACACAGAGCTGTTACAGAGCCTACATTATGAGAATAATTCTGGAAAATGTATTCTAGGATAGCTTCTCTTCTGCCACAGAAGACTTCAGGCTGCTTTGCTTGAATGGAGAGTGATTTATGCCACGGGCAGACATAGCTGTTCAGCAGCTCTACAAGGCAACTGAAAATAAACCTGAAAAAACCTGAAACACTCTGAAAATAATTTTACATATTGCCCACTAAACATCCCTTTTAACCTTCTGGATTAGAAACTCATTTCATCCTGTAGATATACTATGTACATGCAGGGGATGGTGGTCCAAAGTGTAGAAAAAACATATCAAAGCAAACTCAGTTTCAATGTCAGCTTTTCTGTTTCTTTTTTGTCCTGAATTAGCATCCTTTTCAAACTTTCCCCCACACAGCTGATTTTGGACTCACTTGAAGAGAAAATAAGAATGTTTGCAGAAACACTGGGGGCCTGCCTGGCGTCTGCTCTGAGAAGCTCCACTTGCATCTTGAGACTGTGAGGTGTTGAAAGAATCTTTCAGTTTTGGCCATGGCACTGACAGTTTCCAGCCCTTTGTACATGATCTCAATGATTAATGAGCCCAGAGAACAACCTTGAAACAGCACTGATCTTCTGCTGGGAGCCTTGAATCCACAAATTCCATGTTGAAGGGAAGACTGAAACACTGTGGGAGCCTCTGAAAGGGTTTCACAGAGACACCAGGTATTCAAAACTCTCTTATTTATCAGCTTTTGGTTGGTTCCTTAGCTTGTGTAGAGAGTTTTCTAAACTTTAGAAGTTTCATGAGCATCCTGGGGTTCCTGACCTCTCTGCCCATCTCTGTCAGGATGTAATTGCACACTCATGGTTTCCCAGTACAATGCTTTCCCAGTTTTTACCAACGCAGCCTTCAAGACTGGCTCTTTCAGAATAATGATTTGTTTCACTACCCGAGTCACACTGTTTTACACTGGAACCCATTCCGGTCTGCACAGGGGTGCATCAGTCATCTTGAAAGGTGCAACATCAATAGTGGACCCACATTCCTCATGCTTGGATCCTCCAGAAACAACAGAGCCATCTTAGCAATTTCTTTTCCAGATCACCAAAGCCAAGCATACAGCTGGAGGCTCTCACTCCTAGGCACAAGAGCAGGATCATCAGTAGTTTGTTCCAGCTGAACTAACATCCACAGCTGAGGGGCTGCAGAGGACAGCTGAACGGGAGGTCATTCTTATGTCACCGCTCAGCTGATCACTTCCCTTTCTATAAAAACCCTCAGATGGTTGAAGAAATTCAAAACACAGAAGTGTAGCTGGCTGCTGCCCCGTGTGCCAAGCACGTTTTCCTTGTATCAAGGCTACTAAGATTCACTGGCCTGGTTAAGACTCAGACTAATACACAGACTGACATGACTTCTCAGGCTTCTATGGAACTTGCCTTTTGGCCACTTCCAGTCCCAAGGCCTGCATGCGGATATTTAGGCTGAGCTGGGGCAGCACTGCCTCAAGGTCAAATTTTCCTTCCTCCCTGCAGACAACATCCCTGTCAGAGAAGCCAGGACAGGGGAAGACCACCCAAATACTCAATCAATTCCTGAACACAGAGGCTCCTTCCAGCTTAAAGGGAGGAGTGATCATCGGGTATGCCCTGCTGAGGAACTCGTGCTTGAGAACATCTCTAAGCCCTTTCCATATCGTGTCCAGAATTAGAACAAATGTTTCTATTTTACTTGCAGTTGGCAGAGGTGACTCCATCTTCTCTAGATTCTCCTGTTCATTTTCCAGTCTCTGTTGGCAGAACCACAAGGAACTGGTTATGATTCAGGCAGCAAAGTTCACAACAATTTTCAATCCTACCTTACAGGCATTGGTTTGGAGGAAACAAAGCAGAAGTGGAGATCATCAGTGCTTCTTAACAGCTAAATGAGAGCTAGTGACACTTGGTACAAGTATGAGATGTCTCAGTAAAAGCCTAGTTACAGCAAACAAGCAAATGTCCAAACTACCTCAGATCTGGAAATTAATAGCATGCTGAATCAGGAGACCTATACACGCCTTTTTTTGTAAGGCAGAGGGCTGGATCACGTGAAAAATGTGATGCTGGGCAGTTTGGGGTATTTGGTGCACTAACAGGCTTAAATGGCCCCAACCAGCCTTCTCTGAGGTTTACCTCCAGCCCTGCTGCTCCTGTACCCAGAAGCCCCTCTAAATGTTGGCTCTAGGTCTTCAGTGCTTACCTGAGATATGCTGGATGATTAATGAGTCTGCAGTTCAGTCACAGTCATGGTGAAGAGACATCAGGTTAGCTTAAGCAGTGTTGCACTTGGATGGGAGACAGTCTGGATGGACCAGGTGTTGTAGGGTTGCCCTGCTCCAGCAAGGGGGGTTGGGCTTAGATGATCTTTCGAGGTCTTTTCCAACCTCTAAGTGTCTGTGTCTGTGTCTAAGCCTGTGACTTGCCATGGATTCTTATTAACCTTGATCCCAGCCTGCAGATACTTCCCAGGCTGGGCTTGGAGCTGCCTCATCACCATGAGCTGCCTTGTAGAGCTAGGCTTTTGTTTGAACCTGGCCACCATCTCCGGCCATGCGCTTGCCCTGCTGGCTGTTACTGTGCTCAAGTCCTTGCTCCTTAGAGAGCAGCTGGTCCTTGTTGCTTCCTGATACTCAGAAATTAGAAATTTTTCATTCACGCACAGCTTTTTTTCTTTATTTCTAAGGCTCCACACTGGTGAAAACTTTCCCTTCAAATGGCTACAGGGTCCACTGTGGAGACAGGTTAGATGCCACTTCCAGCATTCACGTCACTGGGCAAATTATTTTTCCTTACAGACTATTTCTTACACGATTTCTTCATAATACTGAAGCAGATGTGTCCTCACAGTACTATGAAGCAGAAGATCCACACTAGTGGATGCACTGAGAGCAGAGGAACAGGGCTGAGTGGAGAACCCTGGGTGCATTAGTGTGTGGAGTCACAACAAAGAGCGACTGGGATTCTGTGTGACAACGCATGTGTTTCCAGTGACGGTCTGCCCGTGTTTCACCACACGACACAAGCTATGTGAAAGCAGACAAAAAAGAAGACAGGAAATTGCCTTAACACAACCCAAGGTCCTTTTTACCCAAAAGCTACTTGTAAATTTTACCTGTCACAGCCCAAAATGGCTTTGAGGTAACTGGTGATAACTACCGTAAGATCAAAGTCACTTTAACTCAAGTCTGTTCTTCATTTACTGTGGGTGTGTGTAGACTTGTACGACACTATGTAAGAAAGTGCATACTAGTGCTTCTGCTTGCACAAAGAAAGAAGCTCTCAGCTGACTGCAGATCCTCTTTGCATCACAGTAGAAAGACTATTATTTACATTACAGTGCTAATGCTTAAATATGCAGTGGCAAAAACAGCAGAGCAAAGGTGACCACTGCAGAGCTGCTGCCTTACCTTTTCTAGAAGCTTAAGTCTCAGTTGAGTTAGCTGATCCACCACTGAACGATCCGTCATCGTGGTAGGGCCCTGGAAAAGCAGGCAGGCAAGAACAGATAAAAAACTAAGCAAAGGCAGATAAGTTTTCAGTGATCCTTTTAAATCCTCCACAAGATTCACAGAAGACTAAATCCATTAAAAAATGCAAACCACTAAGACTGTGAAGGAAGAAAATAAAAGCTTCAGCTTCAGTCCCAGGTGAAAATGAGCACGGATGTTCACCCCAAAGCCAGAGACACAGATTTCCCTGCCATTTCCCTCAATGCATTTTGACGCTGCAGGCTGCAATGGTCACAGAAGGGTAACTCATGGTGTTTGTCTTTTCTTCATGGTTGCTAGCCTTTCCCCAACAGTGTCACTAAGCCTGGCCCTTGGCATTGTTAGTGTCTGTAAGTAGCTCAGAGTTTTGTGCCTGTAACCTAGTTGCTAAGTTTGTAGTGTCAATCCACAATATAAACAATTTAATCTCCAGTAGAAGCTTATGTACCTTTTGAAAAGCAAATAACCAGCACATTAGTGGGCAAGGCAAAAAGAAATAAAGGCCAGTAGTTGTTTAACACAAGCCCAATGCTAGGCATCAGCTTATGATCTCGCTGATTGATGCCTCATAGCAATGTTTGTCCTACGGCAGGGAGGCCATACGCTTTTGATGTAGCCCTTCGTACGATCACCAGATAGTAACTGAAAACTCAAAACATTAAGAAGCATAGCTGGAACTCATCACTCAGTTGAGTAAAAAGGCTGTGACAGATCACCCTTTTGCTCACCATCTCCTAAGCAATCTGCAGGGTGTCTCCCTCTCCCAGCAAAGTCCTACCAGCATAAAACAGAGGGCAACATTTATCAGTGAGATCCATAAAATCAACAGCAATGCATGTGAAAGAAGCCAAGTAACAGACACTCAATCTCAGGATAATATTTTAAGCCTATTTCTGTTCCTCAGAGGGAAGAATTACCACACCTTCCTTACTTGAAAGCTGGTAGTTGCTGGGGAGGTTATAGAAACTGAGACGTGGGGATCCCAAAAATAGCAGTGTCGCGTCAGAGCGGGGGCTCAGCTTTCTTCGGCAGGGCCCATTTTTGAGTGCAGAGTGACATGATAGAACAGAAAACCCTCTCACCTGCCAGCAGTTTTCCTGAGGAACAGCTCAGTAAATTTTTATCTAGCTATCTCTAACATTTTTGATCCCTCCAGCCTTTAGGCAGCTCTGACGAGGAGTTTCCCGCTTGTTTTAAGCCTAAGTCTAGTTCTGCAAGTAAACTGTGTAAGTATAGTTCACTTCAGTGTTAGGCAAAAGAAAAATAAACAAACAAGACCTACAGTTAGACTGTTTTAGATGTAGAGTCTCAAGAAGTTTATTGAAAATCTTCTAATGTGTTGTGTGAAATTTCTTTGTTCCCCGTGCATTTTCTGAACCATTTATGGCTTTGAATCATTTAGGCATCATATTTCTTTTCTGGTGTCTCTTTTCTAAGAGAGACCGTCTATTTTGTCCTCAAATAGTAGATTTTCCTTACTCAGTCACCTCATAACTTGGCTGAGAGGGTGAAATGCAGAAGCCCACATGGACTGCTCTCACACCCGCCTCTTGTCCTCTGCTATCAGCCTCCATCAGAAGGTGCTGTATCAGCTGCAGCTTTGATCCCACTGTGTCTGTATATGTTTGCTCATATTTATCCTGGTTGCTTCTCTCTGTACTTTTCTAGTTCACAGACCCTTTTGTGATGGGTCACTCAGGCTGTGGGCAGCATTTGGGCAGTAAAGTAGCAAAGCAAACTGTGCTGGCATCTCCAGACCACCATGACAGCGTCCAACCAGCCACTAGTCATTGCTGAAGCAGACTTTCTGACTGCTGATCAAGATCAACCTGATGTTTTACCACCAATTGCTTTAATAAAGAGCCTCCTAGAAATTAAATGTCTAGAGCCTGTGTTGCAGTAGGAATAGAGGAATACAAGAAAGGATGACAAAAAGAACCAAGTAGAAGTATTCTCTAGGTGATCTCGCTGTGGCAGGATGATCTTTCGAGGTCCCTTCCAGTCCTTAATGATTCTATGATTCTGTTAAAAATACAGTGCCAGTGCTAAGCAACTGAGTTGACTGTAGGGGAAAGAAAGAGCGAGCAACATCTGCTTGAGGTAACATCTGCCTGACGTGACAGGTATCCCAGAGCAAATCCAATACTGGTAAAAAATGCTTTTCAGCAAATCTGCTCAGAGATCTCTTTCTTCTCCCACAATTATGGGATCCCTAGTCTAGGGACACATCACAACCTGCTAATTAATGACTTGCCAGAAATTTGCCAGCCAGACACAAGAGGATCTTACTGATGGGAATCTGCATTTGCACTGAATCACAACCCAAGGATCACACATCAACATGACACTAAAAAAAGAGCAAGAATGGAGTGTTATACACATCTCACAGGAGAGAATGATTCCGCTCTGTGGAGCAGCCCTGAAGTCAGAGTTTGAATACTGTGCCTAGTTTTAGACAAGGTGGTTTAAGAGGGAAGGAAAGTTTTAAAAAAGGACACAGTATATTTACAAAATGTAAAAAAGTTCAGTTCTGAGGAACTCTTGGGACTGCTAAAACTGCTTTCTTCAGGTAGTATGTAGATGGTAAGGAGAGGCCAGGCTAGCTATTTGCAAGTAAATGAAAGCATACAATGAAGAACAAGGTGGGGGGGTTCTGTCTGAAAAGACTAGGCAGGAAGCATTTGCCTTGGTCAGAAGACAGCTCGATAAAACCAAGTAAAGAACTTCACACAATAAGATAAATGATGGAGTATCTACTACTAAGAGGAAAGTTTCACTTTAGAAAAAGAAGTTGTTTAAAAACAATACAGAGAAACAACTGTCATGAATATCTTAATACTGTTAGGCCTCCTCACACACAAGAATGAATTAGATAAGCTGGTGAGGTCCATAGCGATGACGTATTTCTACTTGATGCCCTTAATTTTAATTACTATGATTTCAAAATCACAATATAAAAAGAACCAAACTGACACACCAAGAAATATATGGAGACAATTAACCTTCATGCACTTGTTCCACGGGGAGAAGCCTTTACCACTTTAAACTTGTGTTTTAATTTAGTAAAAGAGAGTTAAAAGAATTTTAATAAAACCAAAACAACAAACCACACACAAGAAATCTCCACTAGTGGAGACGTACACAGTTTCCTTCCCATCTTCTGCCAAATGCAACCTTGCAAATGAACACTCAAAAGTTCTTGTTAGGCTGCTTGGTGGTTACAAGCACTTTTAAAACATCATGTCTGCATTTGAAGGCAAACAGAGGAATAAAACGTGTTCTACAATTGGAGATAATTTATGCCACTGTCATATAACAACGTGCAATGTTGGGTTTTAATGTTAGTTCTCAAAACAGTGACTCTTGTTTGAACCAAATTGTTCTTACTTACAATTAAGTACACTATACTAATTGTTTACTTATGACTGCTGTCTTCTTACACAACAATGGCAAACCCTAGTGCCTGGCAATGCTGCTCCTTTATTTGCAGACACATAGCAGCAGCATCCAGAGCTTGAATAAGGTTTCACAACCAGTCCTCATTCTTGTGTATGAGGTCTTATTGATCTATTGCTAATTTAACGGGGGCACAAATGACCTCTAGTGCTTTTATGGTTGTGTCAGGTCCGATTGGCCCCAGCACAGAGGTGGTGGCCCAATCTCCCTGTCTGGTTGGCTTCAGCTCCCCTCACTGCAACGCTGCACTAACAAATGAGTGATCAAACAGTAGCGCTGGTGCTGATTGCCATGCCTCTGGAGACATGAAACTCTACAACTACTTCCACCCACATCAAATTAATTGAATCCTGGGGTTTTAACAAGCAGGAAATACAATGCATGACTCAGTTTTATAAAAACATAATAATGTTTTTATTGATGTTTATTGATAATAAATAATTATCAATAAACCAAAATTCATTAAATACAGTTTATGCATTTTACTCTTTTAGCTGGAGAAAGAAAATAAAGCAGTAGTTTATTTTAAACCAATTTTTTTAAGTGAAATATCCAATTTATCAATTTCCATTGTAAACGCTGTGATTTATTACTGTTTTTTCTTTTAAGAAACTTCTTTGTTCTGAGCTTCCAGTTTGTTTGCTTCTCAGATGGTGCCAATTTCACAAGCTTTTGTACTGAAAAATTTCAAATTTCAGACTTTATCTCTTAGTATTGACTAGGAACAAACTCAGAATCATGACTATGGGGTGAGAGGACATGTCAGCACTACCAAGAAAACAAAAAATTACTGCAAACCCAAACCTTTATTGGCTGCCAAAGCAGGAGGTGAACAGAACTACCTTCAGGAGTCCATCCTCACTGTCAGAAATAACATCCCTGCACGGTTTGCTCACGGAAACTTCCACTTTTCCTTACAAGAATAAAACTGGTCATGAAGAAAAGGAAAGCCAATGCGTACTGTCCCCAAGCAACCTCTGCAGTGGTTTAAAACTTAACTGCTACATTTGCTCTGGACACAAACAGGCTTTCTGATGCAAGGAGAAAGCCTTGCCAAGCCTACCTTGCTCCCAGCATACTTGGTGTTCTCTTTGGAGCACTGAGGACACATTGCTCCTGTTTTTTTGTTGTCTATGTTGAAATATTTACACAGACATGACATGAGAGACCAGAAGATTGGTACAATGTGGATTATACCAAGAATACAAACATATACCATGTTTCATCCCATGTACTTTTTCAGATGGCGGTTGACGTAGCTGTGGGAAATGTAGATGGCACAGACATAGTCCACAGGAGCTGCCAGGTCCAGCTCACGAGCTGGATGAACAGACTTTTGAATTTGGGGTAAAAGCCTATAGAGAGAAGAGCCAAAGTTAAGGAGCAAGTGCATGGAAAGGTCCAGAGATAGAAGAGGTGGTTAGGTCATGAATACACTTGCATTTCCATGTTTCTTCGAAAGAAAAAGCCAGTGCATTACACTGGTCACCTCTGAACTAGGTGAATAGCTGATCTGATTAAAGCGTGTGCTCTCCTGTACAACTTAGTGACTTCAAGAGACACAGCTACCAATTCTGTAGATGAATGTAAGGTTAATTACAGAACCACAGGTTATCTGTGTTAATGATCTTAAAGTCCAACCATTAACCCAGCACTGTCAGGTCTCTCCTAAGCCATGTCCCTACATAGCAGGCCCACATGTCATATAAATCCTTCCAGGGCTGGTGACTCCACCACTGCCCTGGGCAGCCTGTTCCAGCGTTGGATAACCTCTTTGGTACTTACTAATATCCAGACTAAACCTCCCATGGCACTGCCTGCAGTCAATTCCTCTGGTGCTATCACTTGTCACCAGGCTGAAGAGCCCCTCCTTGCTCCAACATCCTTTCAGGTAGTTGTAGATAGTGAGTAGGTCTCCCCTCAACCTCTTCCTCTCCTGCCTGAACACCTGCAGTTTGTGCACACACAGCAGCGGGAAGCAGCCACTAAAACTGAAGTGAGGTGTAAAATACACACAAGTGCTGGGACGACGCAAACCCCGTGTAGGACTCGCAACGGCCCGGTCGGCTTTCCCGCGATAGCCACGGCCGTCCCGCGTCCCACTACATCGACCGCCTCACGCCCCTGGGCGGGGCCGTACCTGGCAGCCCGTTTGAATCTGCCCATCCAGCGCGGCCCGCTCAAGGGCGACTGCGTCTCCCATTGGTGGCTGGTATGGAGGGGCGGGTCCTCACTGGCTGTCCCAGGAGTCAGTTAGTGGGTGTAGGCGGGGCCAGGCTCAAGCTTGCTCTCATCATTGGCTGATGAGGCGCTATCCCGCCGTGTTTCTGACCAATTGCCGGAGAGCTTCCTGCCCCTCTCGTAAGGGCGGGACAGTTCCTGTTCGCCCATTGGCCGTCCCTGGTTGCCGCCGCCTTGTGGTTGGTGCTGGAGCCGAGGAAGGCGGGCGGGGAGCGGCCCCAGGGCCGCCATGACCGCAACCTGTGTATCACGGCCCGTGTGACAGTGAGAGTGGTGGCCGCCCGGGGTCCGCAGTTGCTGCCCCATGGAGGCGGAGGACGAGGTGCGGCGACGGAAGCTGGAGGCCGGCAGGGCCAAGGTGAGGGGATGGGGCTCGGCTGGGAGCTCGTGTCCGGCCCTCCTGTGTGCCCTGCGGTGCCCCTGGGCGGGCCCTGAGCTGGGTAGAGGGGGAGGTGAGGAGTGGGGTTGCTCCTGGAGCACTTTAAAGTAGTGAATGTAACTTCACCCGCCCTTGGACTCTGTTTTCCCCCGCGTTCGTTAATTCTTCCTGACTTCCCCACTAAGTTACTGGTGCAAACACTATTCCTCCGAGATCCCCCAGGAGTAGCTGTTGCTTGTTTTGCCTGCAGCTGCAGGTGGGTTACGGATCCTGCAGCGGAGCAGGGCTGGCCTACTGCAGCTGCAGCTTTTCCCTGTTCTCATCATCTCAGTAGCACTGGAATGGGGGACTCTAGCTAGAAGGGTGAGTGAACCAAGGCTGCACAGGGACATTTGGACAGGTCACATCGTTCCTTGATGTGCCATAGCCTTTTTACTATAGTGCTTCTTGCGTTTCTCCCACAGGTAATGGGACCATAGCTCTTTCTGCAGAGCACCTACTTGGAAATCTAGATAGTGGGGTCAGAGGTGATTTGAAGCTGTACAGTCTGCTTCACATCTTTTCAGCAGGCTTATGTGCTTCTGTTCAGCTTCTTCATCCCAGTGCCATGCAGAAGGCATTTAAAGAATGATACTGATAGGGCAGTGGAGAGCTGCCCTGAAGCAGCTTGATGGTGGTCAGTACAAATCCTTCATCCCTGATCTGTGCCCATCCAGGTGCTGCTGTAGGTGCCACACTCCCCTTGCTGCCTTGCTAAATGTGTGGGCAATGATTGAGTGATTAGTTTTTTGATTAATATCAAGGAAACATAATTTCTTCAGGTTGAAAAGCTACATTAGCTGTGGCAAGGCTTACTTTAACATTTCATTTGTAACCCTTCTCCAAGTGCAGTATTTGTTTATAATTAGAAAAATGTGATAGACTTCCCACCTGTTGTACAGCTGTTATTTGCCATTTAAAGAGAAGAAGTAGGGATGTGCATTGTGTCTCATGTTATGTGTGCAGAACAAATGTATTTTCCTTTAGATTTAGTGTAATATCTCTTGTCTCATCATTTAAAAAATTGTTAGCATGGTATCAGCTGGTGTGCTGAAAAGAGAAAAGGCAGAGACTGGTGAAGTGCTTCCTCTAATTATTAAAATGTCCCAGTGAAACGTTATTTATCTGTCAAATTCTGTGCTCCAGACAGCTTTCAAAAACCACCTGCACCAGTGAATGGAATCAGTATCCACTGGGGCTTTTTAAACATGAAGATAGTGTGTAAGGCTTTGCAAGTCAAGCATATGAGTGCACGTTGTGTGCTCACACGCAATTTCTACTGTTTACGGCTGTGTGATTGCCTTCAGTTTGTGTCTTGCATCTCTGAAGCTGTAGAGTTTGTGGAACAGAAACATATTGGGCTAATTACTGTAATAGATACCCTTGGGGTCTCACTTGGGGTAGTTCTTTGTGTGTTCCTATGGCCATAGTAGGACGTGATTGTGCTGCTGGATAGGTGGGCTGTGGGACCATAACTTGCTTCAGAAACTTCCTTTGGATATCTCATGATTTTTAAGGCTCTTACAGAATAGTGCAGAAATGCTTATTGGGTTTTTTTGCATTTGTTTTCTTTATGCTGCCTCACTCATGAATATGGATGTAGATTTGAAAGGGACAAAATGACTGTGAGCTGCTACAGTATTTCATTCCTCTCCTGGAGGCCTGCAACAATCTTAAAGTGATCACATCTCTGGATCAATGCAGAAGTGCTCAGTGTTCATTGAGATCAGCTTCATGATTTGCCTCACCACACCTCTGTGCTGGTGCTCACTGCAGCAGGGAACAGGAATGCCAGACGGGTTGTGTGTTACAGGCCTCTGTTGTAGCAACGTATACAGTCATGTTAAGTGCATTCTGATACTGCTGGAATCTGGAGTTGTGAACTGCCCTCATCATGGAGGGGTTTTTTTTTTGCATCACCACCTTGAAAAAAACATTATTTTTTTTTTACTTTGGCATCTTTTGATTTTAGTCTGCTAAATAATGACTTGGGAAAGGTTTAAACCAGCACTTCCATCACTCTTTATTTCCCAAGTATTCAATACTACATTTTTTACCTTGTTTTTCTCCACCTCACATTAGCTTGATGCTTGTTGGTCTCACATGCCGCTAGTGACACACCTGTATATGCAATACCTTGTGTGTGATAATTATTTGCTGTTCCTGCTTTTTACGTCCTCAGAAAGGACTATGTGTTTTCCAGGAAGCTTTCTCACTCCATCAGTTTGAGGAAGCTCTAGAAAACATTTCTGTGTTTTGTCTAAGAGCACTTGTTGCTCATGTTTATGGTATCTAAGAGGTGGATGTTGATTTATCTGAACTGCTTGTTTTTTTTTGGTGCTGCTGTGGTTTTTCACTCTGTTCAACTTTCTATGGGTATTCTTTTGGTGCTAATTACTACTCTTCTGACTGCTTGGAAGTTAGCAGTGTATTGGTACCTGTAGAACGGGTGCTTGTTCTGTTCTGGAAAGCTATTTCGCATGCTGCGTCAGGCAGTACTGTTTATGTTCCTGTGGCACGCTACGTTTTGTCTGAAAGTGATGCTTCTACCTTCCTAGCACATGCTGCTAGAAGCAAACTGAGAATTAGATCCTTCAAAATGGGCATGGTGGGATCTGGAAGGTGGCAAATGTAACACCCAACTACAAGAAGGGCAGAAAGAAGGATCCAGGAAACTATAGACCTGTCACTCTGACCTCGGTACCAGGGAAGGTCATGGAACACATTTCAAGTGCCGTTGCACTTCACATACGGGACAACCAGAGGATCAGGCCCAGTCAACATGGCTTTATTAAAGGCAGATCCTGCCAGATGAACCTGATCTCCTTCTATGACAGGATGACCTGACTATTGGACAAGGGAAAGGCTGTGGATATTGTTTACGTGGACTTCTGAAAAGCGTTTGACACTGTTCCACATAGAATTCTTGATAAGCTGGCTGCTCATGGCTTGGACGAGCACACAGTCTGCTGGCTAAACAGGGCTCTGCGTTAGAACAGTCTCTGTTTAACAACTTTACTGATGATCTTGATAAGGACATGGAGCATATCATTAATGAGTTTGCAGATGACACCAAGTTGTTGGGAGTGTTCATCTGCAAGAGGGTAGGGAGGCTCTTCAGAGAGACTTGGATAGATTGTAGCAATGGGTCAGTGTTAATGGCATGAGCTTCAATAAGGCCAAGTGTCAGGTCCTGCACTTGGGCCACAACAACCCCACACAATGCCACAGGCTTGGGGAGCTGTGGCTGCAGAGCCATCTGGCAGAGAGGGACCTGGGGATTCTAATAGACAAGAAGATGAATATGAGCCAGCAGTGTGCCCAGGTGGCCAAGAAGGCCAATGGTACCCTAGCGTGTATTAGAAATAGGGTGGCCAGCAGGAGCAGAGAGGTTATTGTCCCCCTGTATTCGGCACTGGTGAGGCCACATCTTGAGTGTTGTGTCCAGTTTTGGACACCTCAATACAAGAGAGGTGTGGAGGTGCTGGAGCAGGTGCAGAGGAGGGCAGCTAAGCTGGTGAAGGGCCTGGAGAATAAGTCTTATGAGGAAAGACTGAGAGAGCTGGGGGTCTTTAGTTTGAAGAAGAGGAGGCTGAGAGGAGACCTCATCACTCTCTACAACTACCTGAAGGAACGTTGTGGAGAGGTTGGTGCTGGTCTCTTCTCACAAGCATTTAGTGATAGAACAAGAGGGAATGGGTTCAAGTGACAACAGGGTATGTTCAAACTAGGTATTAAGAAGAATTTTTTCACAGAAAGAGTGGCATTCAGGCACTGGAATGGGCTTCCCTGGGAGGTGGTTGAGTTGCCATCCCTGGATGTGTGAACTTGTAAGGTAGGGTACATGGTTTGACTCGATGATCCCAGGGGTTTTTCCAACCAGAGTGATTCTGTCATCTCACTGGGATAGGGGAGAGTCAGTGTTAGATACTTTCTTCGTATTCACACACTTCATGTCAGATGCTTGTCTCAGTAATCTGTTGATGCCTTTATAATGCAAGTTTTGTGTAGCTGATTAAAGTCACTAGAAAATGGAAATTGCCCTAGTTTTCCCCATCCAATGATTCTATAAATCTGAGCCATGTTTGATTCCAGACATTTTTATGGAGCAGCAAGTCAAATAGTTCCATAAAACTTCAGGCTAATTTTTATATGATATGTATTACCTGATGCATATGTATGGGTCAAAATAAGCTTTGATTTTTTTTGGGGGGGGCTGTGCATTTAAAAATCCATACTCATTTAGATGTTCAGTAGTGGACATTTTTGTTATTTCAACATTAAATACTTGATCTTCCTTCATAAAGCCATTAATTGCTCTCTGTGATAGCCACTGCCTGCCTTTCCTTCATCTTCTTTCACTGTTTTACTCCTGTTTTCTTCCTTTTCTTGCTTCAACAACTTCCACTACTGTCCATTTTTTTGTAGGTTTCCTTCCGTCCCTTTTCCTTGTGTTATCAGGTTAGTTAGTGTAAAACCCATTTTTTGGCTCATTGCTATCAGTAAGTACTGGAGGTAACACCAGATTTCAGATAAATGACCAGAGCAGTAGATAAGTACTGCTTGCTTCTTAGGAAGGGCAGTGTACCAATCTCGAATGTGCTTTCAGTATGAGTAACTGGGAAATACAGAACATAATCTGTTAAGCATGCTTTTTTACATCAGCATCCTAAATGCTTCTGTGAAACTGGTGTCTTTCTGCAAATAAAACTTTCAAATAGGCTAGGCTGCTCAGTGTGGCAGGTGTGTATCTGTGGAGCTGCTGAGCTGTGAGGTAGAACTTGATATAATGGCAGGGGGACAAAGAGAAAGGACTGAACTAAATCCATTTCGCAAGTTGAATAAGAAGAAATGGGTAAGATTTTTCTGCAGGGTGGCTGTTTTACGGGAAAACCAAGCTACCAAGTGATGGTTTTTCCTTATGTATTGCAGTTAGAGTTTGGCAATTAAGTTTATGTCCCATCATCATTTGACTATTTAACTTACATCAAGGAAGTAATGAGATAAAGTCACTTCATTAATTGACCTTGAAGAAGACTAGTATATCTAGATTTATGCTGAGAGGGAGATGTGACTTGGAAGTGACTCTGATATTCTTAACAGAATATCAGAGTTGAAAATATGATAATCTTTTTTAAGCTGTTTAGGGTGCTAAGGAAATTTGGGCAATAGATTCTGCCAGTGACATTCTTTATAGGTCCCTAGTGCTTCGTAGAGCTGTGATAGTCTGATAAAGTAGAACATCTGGTTCTTCAACAGAAGAAATTAAAATGACCTGGCTTAATTGATTTTCTATTTATGTACTGTAGGCTGCTTTCTGGCTAGGAAGTTTTGCTGTATTTTCTTAAGGGGGTGGCAGGGAAGGAGCACGAGAATTCACTTCCGTTAATTTTAATCTTAAAGCTTACTCTGGCAAAGATCTGTTTAGATACATTTGTAGGGAGTTCTTATTTTTTGCTGGTCTTGTAGAAAGACTGCTCAATTATTATTTTTTTCCTAATAATTCTAGTATATTAACAAGTCATTCCTTTACTAATCTGCCTTTCTGTAATCCTGTATGGTTATTGACACACAGAGTTCCACTGAGTAAAATTTTATTCTTATATTTAAATCAATCTTTAGTATTGGTGTGAGATTTCTTGCTTAATTGCACAGTTATCCAGAATGTTCTGAATGTGTAGGAAGATAAAGCAGTTTTTCTGCAGATGTGTATATTTTATCAAGATAGGATCTTCATCATCCATGAGTTTGTTAATCTTGTCATCCTGCTACCTTTTCCTCACTTACCTCTCCTTCTACCTCTTCCAATCTTTTCTGCACAGTTTGCTTACTTCAGACAGCGAAAAACAAAAACCGACATCACGCAGTCGCAGAAAAAGACGGCGAAGAGGAAGGGCTCGTCTGTCCACACGCATGACGTTCCGAAGGAAGAGGACCCACTAGCGGCCCAAGATACTGGTGAAGGTATAGAGGCTGAAGACTCTGACCTACTAGAGAGTAAGACTGAAGACTCTAACCTACTAGACACAGCCACAGAGACAGAGGTAAATCTTAATATATCTTGCATTTCACTCCACTTCGTCTGCAAAGAACAAGTATTCCAGGCGATTGTTTTACTTAATTGGGTACTAGCTCTCTGGCACTCTTAACTAGTTGCCTTTGAGAAGTCAGTCAGTCGATGTTTTTTCTCATGTAATAATTAAGTCTCTTGTAAAGTGATCTTAATAACCTCCATGATATCAACTGGACAGCTGATGTTGTCAAGGATGATGTTGTCTCTGTTTAGCCTGCTCAACTGAGGTCTTTCACATGTCACTGACATGAATTCTCTTGGAGGAGTTTTCTGATTATGTGGCTGTGACACCATAAAATGGAAAATCCAAGCAGAGAAGTAGATGATCAAAACCACCATGACCTTACAACGCACAGTGTTGTTTGGGTTTGTTTTCCTTTGCTGGCTCAAATGTACTTAATGCTTTCTGAAAAAATATCATTTGTTCAAGCATGCTCTTGGTAGCCATTGTAAACCAACATAGATATCACATTCTCTAACAGATTTGTTTAAAATGTGACTCTGCTTATGCCTGATGCGTTTCAGTATGTTTGGACTGATGAATCTCCAGGTGTAGATGCAGCTGTGGATTAGGCAGTCAACTCTATCTCTTTTTCTCCTATAATAAACTAAGCAAAATGTAGTTTAAAACAATTTTTTTAGTATGAATTCTGCTTGTTTCAGAAGTGGTTGGCTGATGCTTTCACAAGCCTCAGAAGCTACAAGGCAGTGGTCTGGCTATGAAAGACTCTGCCTGTCTTGGTCTGTGAGTTTGTTTAGAAAGTAGTTTCCCAGTGCACTTCAACATATTGTCTATGCAAAGGTGGTGCCTTCTGCATTGAAGAAGAATCTCTCCATCTGTTGGTGTGTTTTCACAACATCCAATAGCATCAAATGTGTATTTGCAAACCTATAGTAACTGAGGTTAGTGTTTGCTTGTATTATCCTGGTACCTGTCATTTAGAGTATCCTTATGCTTTCAGGATATCCTGTGCATTATTGTTAGCATTGCAGAGGCTTTTATGAAGCTACATGCCAAGTTGTCTGCAGTGTCCAGGGAGGTTGTGGAGTCTCCTTCTCTGGAGATGTTTCAAACGCGCCTGGATATGTTCCTGTGTGACTTGGTCTAGGTCCTGCTCTGGCAGGGGGATGGGACTCAATGATCTTTGAGGTTCCTTCAAATCCCTAATATTCTGTGATTCTGTGATTTTTGTCATTCAGCCATAGCAGTGACCCAATTACCTTCAAATAAATGTAAATAAAAAATAGCCAAACAAAAATTGCTTTTGAAAAAGCATCCGTCGAAATAGCTGGTTTGTAAAGCAGGTGGAGGTAAACCTCCAGGTTGTGTGGAGGAACCTTCTAGGGAGACTTCTCATAGGAGAGTACTTTCTTCAGATACAAAACAGAGGGAGAGCTTTGGGCTGCCATTTCTAAATATTGCTACACTCATCTTTGTCTTGTGAGTTTAGTGAGAGGTAAATACCTTTCAAGCTAGATTAACTATCTGTGTCAGGAAATAGCACTGCTTCCCTGAGTGAATGATTTTGGCATGTTTAGTAAGTGATTTCCTGTCGATATACTGATATTCAGTAGAGTAGATTACAGAGTGCTCAGCTAAGCAGAAGATAGAACATTAAATCTCAGTGTCAAGACTTAGGCCTAAATTTTTGAGTAGATGGCAACAATTTTTGTTTGGGTTTTTTACATTAATTTCTTTCCTTTGATCCTGGAGGATTACCAGCTGAGTTGAACATTAAAGTCAGCTTTTCTCACTATTAGGTTGTCTCATAACGTGGATCTTTCAGAATAATTTGGCTCAGGGTGTTTTCAGAATAGTTCAGCTTTTCCTTATGCATCTTTAAAATGGACGTGATTTAGGGTTTGTTTTATTGGTTTAACTTAACCAGGGAAACGATGACTTGTCCGACTGGCATGTACTGAATCATATTGTGGCTGAAGTTAAGTGTGAAAGAATTTGTCTTTAGTAAAAGATGCTGCTATGTGTGTGTGAAAGGAAAGTGTGATAGTTGGCTGCTAATAGGACTGGTTGTTGAGCGTTCTTATCAAAGTGATGCAGTTTTGCAGTCTAAACTGGGTACTTACCTGTACACGCATGTACTGGCTGTGGTACTGGTTTCAGCCCAGGACATCTTAGCAACTATAACATAAGAGAACAGATTTTGGATCTTGTCCAGAGAAGTTTGAGTGTTTTTCATTGAAAAGTACGTTTATTCTTTGTTTCATACATGAAACCAAAAAATATTTAATCTATGAGATTGGTTGGAGCAGCTTCTCTGATTTGCTTTTAAAGGCTATGGAAACTCAGAGTTCACAGAAAATGGCTGCTTATAGTTGAATTTAATTTTAAGTCAAGAACTATACATTATATTTCCTGTGGATGGACTGTTCTCTAGTCAGCAGAGATGGATGTAAAAACTTTGTTTAGTTTTGGCAGTATCCCCTTCCCCC
Organism: Rhinopomastus cyanomelas; assembly: GCA_013400115.1. Classification (NCBI taxonomy): domain Eukaryota; kingdom Metazoa; phylum Chordata; class Aves; order Bucerotiformes; family Rhinopomastidae; genus Rhinopomastus; species Rhinopomastus cyanomelas. The sequence goes on along the minus strand of VXBP01010631.1, from coordinate 858,621 downwards.
TGCAGAGTTTGTTTGCACCTGAAAGTATAATTTGAAAATATATTATCGAGGGGGGAAAAAAAAAAGTGTTTAACATTTTTTTAAGAACTAAGACTTGGATGGTTCTATTAAGTACAAAGTTACAGTGCTGATTTTGCCCAGAATTTAAGGTCAAGGATGAATTTATATTCAGAGTAATTGCAAATGATATATTGTTTGGGGAAATAAATACTTTTTTTTTTTTGTTTATGAAGCAAGTTACACTAAATCCAGCTGCAGAACAAAATGAGCTTGATGCACAGATGTGCCAGGCAAGAATAGTTTTGTTAGAGAACAGACTTCTGGAGAAACAGGAAGCAATTGAAAGACTGAATGCACAGATAAGTGAACTACAAGAGCAGCTTAACCAGCACAGTGACTCTGTGCAACTGCAGGTATGGTTCATAGAATTGGATAATTGAATGCTTCTAAAGTCCTGTGGCTGTTTTGTTTTGGGGTGGGTTTTTTGTCTGGGCAAATTATCAACTAGGATGAGTTTAACATTGAATGGGTCAAAAATTTATTAAACTGACATCTACCTTCCACTCTCACAAAGTAGTAAGAAATGAAGATGCTTTGAATTGCCTTTCCTGAGGCTTTCTGTATAAAGGTGAATTACCAAGTGCTTCTGAAGAATAGTTACTTCCCCCTTTGCATTTTGTTTTTCTCTGTCTAGGAGTGGAGAAAAAAAGGTATTTCCTGGTGGCAAGAAATAAATTGAAAAAGATTAATGTGATTAGCATAGAACAGAATTAATATATCCCATCTCATTAGCTTTCTCTGATGTGGCTGAAAAGGAAGTAACAACATGGGCCACTAAATACTCATTATATCCTGTAGAAAACTAGACTACTCTTACGTAAGAGTTACATAGTTTTTAAATAAAAACATTTATTTCATTACTGGTATCCTGCCCTTTCTTTAGATAGGCACAATTGATTAGCTTGGTAATCTGTGAGATCAGTGTGAAATTCCCCTTTCATCACCCTGCAATTGTGTTTGAACACAAGCATTGTTGGCCCTGTAACTATAGACTCTGGTGCTTTAGGGAACCTTACTGAGTTCCTAATATGTTACCATTTTAATTTTTAAAGTTGAGTCCTTGTGATTCATTCAGGAAAATACTGTTCAAGAGCAGAATGAAGTGATCAGGAAGTTAACAGCCTGCCTTCTACAGGCAAAGAAGGATCGGGATGACCTACAAGAAGAGGCTTTGTGTGTAGCCAGTCAAGTCCATGATTTACAGCTTCAGTTACGTCAGGTGTGCGTCTTCTCCCAATTTTTGTTTTCTTACAAAGAGAATAAGGACAGATTTCTAATATGAATGTAAAAATATACTGAACTTAGAGCTCTTTGTAGTTTGCTCTGCAATGCAGCAGAGAAAATTAATTTGGGGCTAGGTAAAGTTTTCTCCGTTTGCTAGGGAGAAGTCAAGGAAGTATCGCTTGCTTGTGCAGTGTTTGTGAGGCCGTTGTGATTCTTTGTCCATCAAATTAGCCCTTAGGAAGTGTTACCACTATTGTTAGTGGTTTAGAATCTATACAGGACAATCATGGTAATGTTACAGGCATAGATGTGATCAGGTTTCTTAGCCTTTGCCAAAGAAAGCTCTTAAGTATGTGCACAGGCAACTGGAACAGCTCAGCTGTTCTACAGAAACTTGCTACTGTCAGTGATGTGACTTGGCTCAAAGGAGATTTAAAACAACCTGAAGATGGTTGATGCAGTCCCTATGACACACGGGAACCTGATTCAGTGCAACCAGTTGATCATGGATCTAAATCTTGAATAATAAAATTGCAGCTTTTCTTTTATACATAAAATAACATTGGTAAAACAACTGTTTTTTGGTGATGGCCACCACTTGTGTGGCCCTTTTGTCTGACCATCTGTATATTTTTTGTCTCAGGAGCATAATAATAAAAGAGTAATATTAATTTTTGCTCATCATTTGAGGTTGGCTCATAGGGATTGCATATCTGAAATGTCTGCATAAGAAGATATAAAAAATATAAAAATAAACTCTGGAACTTACCGAAGTTCAGGGCTTATCTTGAAGCAGTTGCTTGTGCTCTGGACAGTAAATCCTCTGTGAAATGAAATACCAGAAAGGAACAAAAAAAACTACTGCTGTCTACAATTCTGATTGCTATTGAGAAAATATTTGGTAATAGTAAAAATTATGTATTGCTGGTTGATCACTGGTCAGATCAGAACAAATTCGAACTAGCCTAATAGGCAAAGTGCCAACAAGCTGAAAAACAGCAGGGAGGGCTAGCTTGCCACTTGTAGGTTAAATGTTACATGTTACATTGCGTGTTGTTCTTTTGGAGGCTTATATTAGATAATTCAAATACATATGTCTTGACAGGAGCAGCATCTAAACCATGGCAAGTGTTGTCTGGTGTTCTAGAGAGATTCTTGTTCATTGAGAATGAAAGGCATAGGGTAAATCTGTAATAAATGAATACAGTGAAAGTTGTGTATGACTTTCTCTGACACAAACTTCCTGTTTATATCTGACTGTGAGTACCTTTATGTCCTCAGGTTCATGAAGCGCTGAGAAGTCAAACCCCTGGGAAAAATGAGGTATTACAAGCCCAGCAGCAGATGTCCTTGTTTCAGAACTGTCTCAGAGAGCAAAATGCACATTTGGAGGTGCTGCGTCAGAAAGCACATGACCTGGAAGTACAGCTTGAGTCTTCTCAAAAGGTAAAAACTGTTTAAAGTGACTTTATAATGATGAATTCTACCTAGTTAGGTTTTTGTTCCAGATGCAAAACAAAGTGAAAAGCTTGTATGGTGATGTTTTGATGTGGTTGTTGCAGAAACAAACACTGTGAATAAGGAATTTGGTTGCAGTTAGAAGCACACTTACTTGTTTTTTCTAGTGTCTTTCACATTTGGTGAGAGCTCTGATCTGTGGTGACAGTCATGCTCATGTAAAAGCCTCTTTCTCTGGAAACAAAATGATAGGGTTTGTGATTACTAACAGTTTTAAGGATCAGCACGAAGGATCTGATTCCCTTTATCCTACAGTATAGCTGGTTGTGCTTAGAAGCCTTAAACCTATAAGTGAGTTAGGCGAGTCAAAATTTAACAGGGCTGTACTGTTGGCCAGCTCCTGCCTGTAGGAGGTGTTGTACCTGATTAAATGGATGTGAGATGAAGAATTGTTTGTAACTCTGATGTGTTATATTTTGATTAAAATAAGTTTGGGACAGCCACTAGTTTGTCTGGAGTCTGTGGCATACAATTTTCTATTGCATGAACAATTTGATAGTTGCTACGGTGTCTGAAGGGTCTTTTAGTGATACTTTCCACTCACAAGGATGTACTTAAAAATATTGTTGCCTAGGCCAGTGATATGCCCTGCACCTAACAGTAAGTATTGTTTTTAGGATACATTAAAAGCATGAGGAAGTTAAAGCGTGTTTAATTTAATGGCATATTTCATATGTAACATTTTATTTTGAAGGATACCAAAGATAAAGAAAATCTACTTGCCCAAATGGAAGAGGATGTCAAAAATAAAATGCAACAGCTACAGGAATGCATAGGAGAAAAAGAACAGCATATTAAAAGTCTTCAGGGTCTACTGACGTTGGAAAGATACAGCTTGTCTGTGCTACAACATACCCTTTCTCTCCGGGACTCAGAAATAATGGAATTGAAAAATGAAATAGCTCTGTCCACGATGAAACAACAGCAGAGTATTGAAGAACTGAAAACTGGTCATGAAAAAGATGCTTGCAGACAGTTGGAAAACTTGAGGGCTGAGCTGGAGAAGTGCCACAGAAGAGAGCTTGCAGAAGCCAGGCGAGAATATCAAGAAGAAATAAGTTTAAAATACAAGAATGAACTCGAGCAGTTAAAAAAAGAACTCTGTGCTCTGAATTCTGAAGAACACATTCAGGATTTGAATGGTATAATCATTGACTTAAATAATAATCTTCGCGAGTCTGAAATCTGTAAAGACAATTTGAGAAGGAAACTTGAAAACCAGCAGGAAGACTTCCAGAGAGAAAAATCTGAAATTGAGACAAAATACATAGATTTCATTGATAACCTTAAGTCTCAACTTTCTGATGCAGAAGAGCAGGTCAAGGAAGCCCAGCAATACAAACAAGAGAAACAGTCCTTGAATGCAGAGATTCAGAAGCTGAATTCTTTCATCCAGGAGTTACATGAAAAGCTACTTTATGAGGCTGAAAAATGTATAGGTGTAGGGCAAAAGCCTGATCAAGAAATTGTCTCCAATAAAATGCCAATGAAATTGAGGGAAAAGGAGACTTTACCAGAGGTGTTGTGGTTGCAGAGAGCAGAGCTTCAGGAGCTGGAAGTTGATGAAGAACTAGAGATCCAGGGTGACTTGGGAGTAGACTGCTCAAGGGATCAGACACAAGTTAAGTCAAAGATGAGAGAGAATCATAGAAATAATGAGGGCAGTAACCTTTCTAAAGAACCCTTGTTAGGACTAGAGCTTTTTGGTGGTGATGAAGGCATATTGACTAAGTATCTCATCTCCACAGAGTCGTGTGCATCCAGCACTTCTGAAGGTTGTGGTATTGAGGAGGGTAGATGCACCGGGTATGGGTTAGATAGTAGTGATGTGCTTCTAGAGTGCAGCAGAGATTTTATATCTCCATTAAACTTTAACCTTGATGAGGAAACATGTCCCAGCAGTTTCACTCAAGAGGCTTTTGAAGAGGCTGAGGTGGGAGCAGAGGCCTTTGTTTCATTTTTATCAAATAACTCCCTGCAGCAAAATCAAATACATGACCACGGTGATACAAGGAATGACAAGACAGCTCATTTAGTAGAGAGATGTGCGAAACTAACTGAGCAGCTCCGTGAAAAGGAGTTGGCCTTGAAGAAATCCTATCGGGAGACTCGAGAAGCTGTTGGAAATTGGGAAAATGTAATAGCTGAGCTCTCTCATTTGCGTGTGCAACTGAAGGAGGAACGTGAAGCACGAATCTGCTGTGAAAAAGAGCTGCTTCATAGAACAGAGAAGGACAAAGAACTTGAAAAAAAGTGTCTAGTAAAGCAGGAGGCTGAGAGTGGAGCCCAAGCTTCCCGTGCTGTAGAGCCTTTAATACAAGTGTCTACCTGGCAAGAGGTGGTAAGAGACCTCCAGGAGGAAAGAGAAATGCTGATGGTGCAGCTGCGAAGTCAGGAGCAATTGGTGAAAGACATTCAAGAGCAGGTAACAGCTACTGATTCTGTAACAAGTCAAGTGCAGTCTCTTTTTGGTCGTCAGGTAGCTGCTTTGCAAAGTCAAAGGGACCAAATGCAAAACCAGCTTGATGCTCAGAAGGCTAAGTACCAGACAATAGCAGAGCAGCTCAGTCAGAAAACCACATCCGAAGAGATTCTCCTAAAAGAACAGGAGTTGCTCAAAGCTGAAATCAATGGTAAAGAACAAAATTTAGCACTGTTACTGAAAGAAAAAACAACCTTAGGAGAGAGATTATCTGAGGTGGAGGAGAATCTAATAAAAGCAGAAAAAGCACGAGCAGAGAATTCCAGCATTATTAAGGATCTTGAGGAAAACATATATGAACTTAAGGCTGAAGTGAAACACCTTAAAGAAACACTGGAGCATGAAAGACTGATGTATGAGGACAAGTTAAACTTGAGCAACTTAGAAATTCATAAGCTTAACACTGAAATAAAGGTAAAAACTGCTGAATACAGTGAGGAAAAAAGCCATTTGACCGAAGAAATTGCCCATTTGAAGAATGTTCATTTGGAGCTTGAGACACGGTTGCAGGAGTCACTTGCTGCACAGGAGGCACAATCTGAAATGGTGAAACGTTACAAAGAAGAAATTGATAAAATGGAGACTCAGCACTTTGCTGGATTAGCTAGAGTGAGTTTAACAGGCAAAGAGGTGGGAAACCCTCATAACAGCGGGAATCTTGGGCTTTCAGAACTCTTACAGTGATCATTGTAAATGTATGTCTGTTTTCAGATAGAGGAACTAAACGCTGAAATAAAAGATAAAGTGGAAAAACAGCAGAAGTTGGAGGAAGAAAGAAAGGAACAGATTGCTTTAATAAAAAAGGTAAATACTGTAATTTGATTTAGTTGAGAAATAGAAACTAATGACTAATGTGTCACTTAAGTAGTATAAATGTTTTAGAGGTTGAGAAATTGATGAGTTTGGTTTTTTTCATGGTATTTTTTTCATTTGAGGTCAGGAGGAGGAAGGGAGGATTCTGGCTCAGTACTTTATTAGAGGGGGCTGACTGGTTTTGAAGAAAGCTCTTTCTGACTGTTCTCTGCAGGTACATGAACGAGAACATCAGCGTGAAATCTCTGAGCTCATTGCTGTACATGAAGAGGAAATGGAGAAGCTTCGTGCTGAACTAAATAAAGAACAGCAGCACCTGTTGGATGAACTCAGGCAGCAATTGGCAGCCACACACAAAGCAGAAATTGAGCAAGCTCAGCTCCAGTCACAAGTAAATTAAAGAAACACAGCAACTGCTGTAATTGGTTGTTACAAAGACAAGGGTTCTTGATTTCTGTGCGTACTGTGTGTACTTCATTATGTAGTGCTGCAGTGAATAATTAGGAGTGTTCTCTTGGTCGGTGGTGGTAGATATTTTCTACAGGACTTCTCCAGCACTGCCCCAGGGATCGGTGCTGGGACCGGTCCTGTTCAGTCTATTCATTGATGACTTGGATGAGGGATTGGCATGCACTGTCAGCAAGTTTGCTGATGACACAAAGCTGGGTGGTGTCGCCGACACCCCAGCAGACTGTGCTGCCATTCAGCAAGATCTGGACAGGCTGGAGAGCTGGGCAGAGAAAAATCTAATGAGCTATAACAAGAGTAAGTGCAGAGTCTTGCATCTGGGCGAGAACAACCCTAGGTACCAGTATAGGCTGGGGACTGACCTGTTGGAGTGTAGTGTAGGGGAAAGGGACTTGGGGGTCTTGGTGCACAACAAGATGACTATGAGCCAGCAGTGTGCTCTTGTGGCCAAGAGGGCCAACAGCATCCTGG